>APFE030895790.1:114645-133154 GCA_000404065.3 Pinus taeda | reverse complement strand
AGTCAAAAGGAAAAAAAAAAAAGGGTTCAAGATCAGTATAGTTTTAGTGCCTTAAGACGTCAAAAGGATTAGAAACACATTTCCTATAAACTTAAAAAAGAATAATTAAATTATATTAATTGTATGAGAACCCCTCTTCACATAAACTTGATGGGTCATTACTTATAAATCTCATGGATAGCCGAGTATGATGAATGTGTAAGTTTGTTTGCTTGTTCTGTCTCTTTATAATAAAAATTATGTTCCAAATAGAAATAAATTAGATAACTATAATTAAAAAAATGAACACTCCATAAAGTAATTAAAAGTAAAAGAAATAGGTGAATTAGATGTTTAAATCTTGTACTTTCCAAAAATATTTGGAAAGACAATTTAAATAAACTATTTGAAAATTTATGTTAACGAATATATGGTCATATCAACTTCATATATATCTATATATAAGAAAAAAATATTAAGCTTTACTGGTTAAACTTTTTATTTGGTCATATATATATTTTATTTAGCATTATATAATACAATTGTAATTTATGTCAATATCAACTTCATATATATCTAATAAAAAAAAAAATCATGGTTAAAATTTTTATTTGGTTTTATATATACTCTATTTAACATTCAAAAATAAGACATTGTATTTTACATCCAAAAAAAAATTATATCTAAAAATATTTGATATATAAACTCATGTTAGATCCTTATTTAAGATGGATCTATACTAATTATATTTTTGGCCATTAAAATTAGATTCTTCCTTAAAATAAATCTCTATTAATTATATTCTGGATAAATAAAATTTTATCAACCAGGCAAAAATGTATTAAATATTAAATTTATTCAGTATAATTTACCATGTTAATATTAGCATTTTATATAATAATCCAATCCATTGTCCTTGCATTCCAGATGAGAATAACACTTTTTAGCGACGCTCAAGAACGAGCCCCTCGTAGAAACTTCTTCCTGCCCTCTTCAGCAACACAGATGATGGAATTTGAAGTGTGTGACAAACAGTCCCCCTCTTCCTCACCACAGGCTTAATCCAATGAGCGCACAGGCTGTCAAATTTAAAAAAATAAGACGGAGCGGTATCTAAGTGGGTAACGCGGCCGTGCACTATCTGCTGTGGAAGCGCATATGAACAGAAATACGGTTTTCCGTTTTTCAAAGTATGATAACATAACAGGTATGATAAAATGACATCCAAGTTGACAGCTTCGCTTACAACTTCTTAATTATTATACTGGTCAATAGTTAATTATAGTGGATGACACCGTAATAAGCTTAGGGGTACTTGTGAGTCGGTAGCTTCCTAGGTTAGGTAACATAGGTTTAATTGTGAACCTATGTAAGATACTTTGTTATTTTTCATTAATAAAAAAATTAAAAAATTAAATTTATTATATCATACACATTTGAAGAAAGTAAAAAGCTGATTCGAAAACAATATTATATTCGAGTGAATAAATGTATTTGTAAAAATTAATTCACTCCAGGATTCGTTCTCAATAAATCAATCTAATTATTACAATCATATCTAATAAGGACGAATCAATCTAATTATTACAATCATATCTAATAATCATTTAAACTCACAAATTATTATAATATAGAAGTGTTTATTTTAAATTAAATTTAATTGGTGCCATCCTGTGTAGTATAGAGAACGATGAGTATAATGCTAAATCACTCTCTGATGTGAAAGTAGTCGTATTTAAACTTTGTGAGTCATTTTAAGAGTTTATATAGCTTTAATCATTCAAGAATGATTTTAACTATCACTTTTGTTTAGCGTTTTCAAACCACAAATCAAACCTAAAAAATTCAACTCGACAAATAAACAATATCAACTATTAATAATATTTTATTTACTGAAAACCAAATAACACTGAAGAAGGTGAAGATAGAGATACAAATTCTCCAATATTATTTAACAGGGTATGGCGTTTGGGTGAATAACAAATGGTAGGACAAGTATATACCGGTCAGTTTTGTTTTTAATCATTTGGCGTACATTTTATGTGCACTGAGCAAAGTTGACAAGGAAATGCCAGAGTAGCGCATATTGGAGCCCGATAATGAATTAACGTTTTGTATTTATCCTTATTAGTCCCTGCCATCTGGCAATGGCCAGGGACTATAGTAATCGGAATGACGCGCATAAGCATTAGTTCAGCTGCTTAACAATACGCAATAACCAAAGTTTGTAATCAAGCTCATAATATTTTACACTGCAACCTCTTCCACCTTCTTATTTGGCATCTTCCCGAGGCGAGGAGGCAAAAACATAGGTTAGATTCTTCAGTTTATTCCCGTTTAGTTCCCATAAACTAACAATTGAATTAATGTTAGCATTAATTCAGTAACTTTTAATGTTTATAAACTTTGGTTGTTGTAGGAAGATGCATGAAGATGGAAAGACATGTGGCTTGCATGAAGTTGAGTGTGGCGAGAGGAGGCCTTGCATGAAGATGCCCATATGGGGGTGCTGGGATCGTTGTCTATTTAGGATCTCTTCCCTCTTGTAAGCCATATCTGAGCCTTCCCTCTTGTAAGCCATCTTTGAGACTATCACGGCTATGCCACAATGGAAGAAGTTGCTCGGTTCCCGCAAGCAACTTTGATAGGAGTCCCAGTTCAGCTTGCCTTCATCGTCTAGAGATGGAAGAAGAACCAGGCGACTTTGACTACAGAAATTGTAAGTAGAATTAATGAAATTCAGATTCTGTAAGTAGCATTAATGAAATTCTGTGGGAAACCGGCTTTGAACTCTGAATGCTAACAATGGATATTTATGTAATTCAAGTTAAACGAAATATAACACATGTAATTAAGTTAAATGCATAAATAAAGAAAACGTATTCTCTGTACAATAGGATCAGCCCAGCAAACATATTCTCTGTACAATAGGATCGTTTGTTAACCTGAGCTTGTACAGTGAAATGCATAAATAAAGCAAACATATTCTCTGTACAATTAGGATCAGTCCCTGCGAACAAGAGCTCTTGTTGTGTAAAAGTTAATTGACATCATTCAGCCCAAATAAAGATACACTCTTCGACTTTTGGAGATAGAGATAGAGAGCACTCGACTTGTTAGATGACTCTACCTATAAAATCGACTGATCACTTGAATTACCTGTTGATCATTCAACCTTCATGCCATGCCACCTCTTGAAATGCACTCACTTTGAATCGGGTGCCTATCATACAGAAACCATATCTGAACAAAAATTGTTGTGTAGTGTAAGAATATGTTAATATAAGTCATTATGTATTTTTAATATCCAATTGAAAATTTATACCCGCATGCAGTCAGGTTGGCCATGAAATGCACAAACATGAGCAACATAAGACTTAGCATAACTCCTCAGTTTGTCCTTCAGCATTGCGACCATACTCGTGTCTATGGTTCCAGATTTATCTTTTGAGGCTTACAAACAATATTTGAGTTATTATCGCTTTAAAGTGCTTCCCTGTGTAGTACTTAGAACAGTTTGAACCAACCAGATTTTATGTAGCTGTAATCTCCGTCGAGCAGTAGATAGCCCTTGTGAAGTGATTGTGGATCATAAATCCTATGAGATGTAGTGTCCCTGCTCTTGAAGGATGGGCTTCGAGAGTTGAAGGATGGGCTTGGCCGAGTGTGATGCACCTGATCTGGGAAAACAAATGTCGTCATTTAGGGCTCTGAACAGAGTATTGTCTACCTTTTGGCTCAGAACAGAGTATTCTCTTCCTTTTGGCTCAGAACAGAGTTTTCTATGCCTGTTAAGAAAATTGCAAGTAGCCTGAAAAAACAGAGTATCGTCCACAGGCTCAGAACAGAGTATTACCCTGTAAGTCGTTCAAAATCCCTTGGAGATCACCAATCTGTGGTATGTTTGTGGAGTCCGGGAGAGCACCAAGCCAATAGAGGATCTGATTAGGGATCGGGAGAGCGCCAAGCCAATAGAGGATCTGATTGGGGATTATTTAGAGGACAAATCCCGAACAACATTATCAAGGGGAGAGTACACTTCTAGTTAAATGTTAAACCATGTACATACCTGCTATAATCTTAAACTTATATTGAAACTTAAAGTTATAAAATCAATTCTGTGCCCAACCCCGATTCAAAACTTCATAGCCATAATATGCAGCCTTCAGACATAATCAAATCTTCTATTAATGAATCAAAATCAATTGTAACACAAAATCCAGAGAAATTTAAATTTTCTTATGAATGTGCTCTTCAAATAATGGGCAGAAAAACCTTAAAACAG
Source organism: Pinus taeda (assembly GCA_000404065.3). Lineage (NCBI taxonomy): Eukaryota > Viridiplantae > Streptophyta > Pinopsida > Pinales > Pinaceae > Pinus > Pinus taeda. Next base: position 128,890 of record APFE030895790.1, on the reverse strand, counting down.
ATCAATTCACAGAATCTATTCAATGAATATCGTTAACTAAAAAGCCCTTGAATCAAGTAACATTCCAGAGTATTGTACTACATGAAAGGGAAAATGTTTGACATGCAGATACTATAAACATCCAGCTTTGCTAACTTATCTCATGATCTACACAGGGTACAAAATGATACCGCTTGCTAGGAGAAACTTGCGCCTATAATGAAATGCAAACTGGTTCTCTAGCAGGTATCTGCAATGAGCCTAATCTGAGATCAAACACTTACCTATTCTCGAACTTCATCCGAAACTTTCAGTTGTTTATACATGGTCTCCATTGCAGCAGGAAAGTAGCACTTCGACATCAATGCAGGCATTTTCTGGATCATGTCCTCCTTTGGAATCATTACACATTCAGAGTTCTCCAGCAGGTATCCACAATGAGCTTAATCCAAGATCAAACACTTACCTATTCTCGAAATTCATCCGAAACTTTCAGTTGTTTATACAGGGTCTCCATTGCAGCAGGAAAGCAGCGCTTCGACATCAACACAGGAGCTCACTTACGAAGCTCAGAATCTGGAGCTCGCTCTCGATATCGAAAACTGCCTCAGAGCATTGACACCTACGTTAGCCAACATATGTAATGGCGAGTCTAAAGTGTCTGGTGATGGCACACACAAGCACGTGGCTTGCATGCAATGTAATGGTGTTTGTTAAATGTTTATGAGTGAACTTATGCCCTTTCATTTTAACTTATGCCCTTTAAAAAAATAAAATTCAACCATCTTACTAATATGCAAGGTGTAATATTATATGGCCTTTAGCTGAAGATCAGACCAACCTTTCCTGACGTCATCGACGACAGTGTCAGATTCATTGATCCAGCCCCACAGAAGTTGTGTATTCTTATATTGATCAAAAAAGGTCTTCAAAGCATAGAATTTTCCATAGTCATATTTCAATCCATTTCCATCATCACTATTGGTATTGCTCGGTTAAACTTTTCCCTTATCGGACTTCATTGGAGTGGCCTTTTATGGTTACAACCTGCTATTCTTATTCAATTTCATAGACACGTCAATACTAGATTCAAAATAGTATGAGATCTTTATTAAGCATACAGGTCACATTTTCTGAACATGTAGAGCAAGTCACAGTTTCAAAAGCAAGGAAAGTCACACTTTTGAGAGGTTTCAATTTGTACTTAGTGGAAAGGGATGCATAATTGGGCTTAGGATGCGTTAAATCTAGGAACAATCCCAACTTACATTATATAAACTAGGCCCACTACAACCGCATCCCTTAATTTCCCACCCTACTCATATTTTGTTGGGATCCAGCCCTTTGAGAGCTCTGCAAATTAACTTGGTGTATACCGTAGAGGGGATTTATGCAATGACATTTCCCATACACCTTAAGCATACAATAATGTTGGAAATTTTATGTATTGAAGGAACTTAATGCTTTGCCGTCACATGATTTAGATTAACGTTGATTGTTGCTTTCCTCAATTATAGTCATAATCAAATTTTTGATACCACTATCAATGAAAAAATGAAGGATGGTGGGGCCTTTCGTTGACCTCTTTCTTGGAGGACTCACCTTCAAAACGTGTTTAAGAGAGGAGCCCACTACTGATGTGTCTAGCCCTTCTTTCCCAGAAAGAGGAACAGGGTAAAAGTCAGGAAATTCCCACATTCTGGTCAATTTCGACGAATGCAGAGGATGCTTGGCCTTCATCCAGTGGATGAAGTCCTTGCTTCTATATAACAGAGCCACCCCTATGTGATTCCTCTTATTTCCAACCACAATCCTCCACTTTCCATCGTGGCCAAGCCATCCAGTGGTAGGATCCTTGAATGAGCTCCCGTTGGTGCTTTTTTGTGTGGTAGGAAAATCCACTCTCACTGATACTTTCGTAGCAGCAGTTAGTATCATTGCTCAAGAAGTTGTTGGAGATGTCCGCTGGTATCATTTCTCAAGAAGTTGCTGGAGATGTTAGAATGAATGATACTTGGGCAGATGAAGCTGAACCATTCCCTTCGTTTCTGCAAGACTTTTTGTGACTTTTTGCATTGGCAAGGACTTGTTGCTTGGCAGCCCCTCTTGTTTTAAAATTAAATTTGTGCAATTCTTTGATTGAAATTAAATTTGGGCATAAAATTGAATGGATATGTGGATTCTGGTTGTAAAGATAAGTTCAAGGATTAGCATTTCCCTTTCTAAATTTATTATTAAACACTTTCGACACATGAAAGTAAAATATTGAGTCGTTAAAATGATCGATGTCGATAGTCACGTCAAGATAAATCGACAATAAATTATTTGAATATTGACTTGTGGTCCAAAATAATTTATATAATAAACAATCATTTACATATCGACGGGTGAAGCTGATCGATGTCAATAGTCACGTCTAAATACCTTTAAACAACAAAAAAATATTTTAATATTGACTCATGATCTTATTTGTCATGCCCTTAGGTTTACAATATTCTTTCAACAGTACTTGGCGAGGTGCAGAAGCACCGAACACTTCTTTTCACCAATACTTATGTTCATGGACTACGCCTAACTATATGTCTACTTACTTTTTTTTTCGCAACCAAGTAATTATTATGTTTCCTTTATACCAATGAACACCCATACACATTCATTATCATCAATGATTATACATGAAGAACACAATTGCACAATATAAAAGGAGGGGCAACTCCCTGAACAATGAGTCTGCCTGGACTGAATATATTATTCAAATTTAAAATGTTTACAAAGATTTACAAGTATACTTGGAAACACCAAGTTTCATACTTAGCCAATTTTACAACAAGGCAAGACCTCTATGTGTCAACCAAGTTCCTTGCCCGAGCTGAGCAGGCGCACCCTCACACGAGCTGCCAACCGCACTCCTCAACTGAACTTCATTTACCACTACACGACAGGTGAGTGACCTCACCCGAGTCACCCCGCCTTTCCTCTTGCATGATGGGCGGGCAACCTACTTGAATCACCCTTCAAACTTTCGCATGGCGGGTAGGCGACCTACCTGAGTCACCGTTCACCTCCATCACGTTTCGTTTGCACGTCAGGTGGGCAACCCATGCGAGTCACCCCCCACGTTCGTTGTCAGGACTACAGGTGCCTTCACCTGCGCCCTCACCTTTCAACCAAGTCTCATGCGCTATCTTTGTGTGGTGCTGCCCAAGGATAGGCGCATTAGAACTGCACCTTCCTTGCTGCGGCTATACTCTCCCTTTGCACTTCTCTTGATCACCGAAAGACTTTGCTCAAATTGTTTGTCTCATCATTCCAAACACGCATATAATATATACCGTTGGTTGGGCAAGTCGAGCTGCCCAAGCCGACTTGCCAAACAACCTTACACATCGTTTGTTCGCCTTGTTTATTGCTCGTCGGCCAGCAATCCTCGCATGAGCTGCCACAATATGTAAGTCGGCCCATGGGTTAGCTAAGCATGCTCCCCATGCTATAAACACCATCGCTTCATCCTCTAATGCGCATTATTAACTATGTCCTTCACAAATTTCGGTCATGGAAGCTTCGCACTTCATGTTTCCAACTCACTCTTTCACCAAATGAGTCGCACTTCACACAGAGGCAAGAAATCGAACCGCAGGTCCTTACATCCTCCTGCACCTGAAGTCATTTTCGTCCTCGACAACATGCCCCTTGGTAGCCATCCGCCAAGATCATTATCAAAAACTGTCTCATCCTTGGTCCATGATCTCGACTCCTCCACATACTGCAAACATCCCTGCAACATATGTAGAACGACCATCTCCATCATATGTCGTTCCATCTTGTGAATTGTCATCCTGCTTTTTCCTGATGCCAACATATCTCTAGTACACTGGTAGCTCTCATGACTCAAACTAGTTGGGTGAGTAGTCCAACTATCACGCTCAAATCATAAGAATGTCCATCCTTATGCTTTCATTAGTCCTTTTCGGATTCTACCACATCCTAGACTCACCAAGAATTTCACCCATGCTCAGGTCCATGGAAACTCCATCCCATATACAACATTTCATGATGCCAATGCCGAACCATTCCTGCATCATCTGTCATACCTGCTCAAACTGTTTTAAGGACTCACTGCCATGAGCAGCTAACAATGAGCCCCATCTTCTATGTCATGTAACAAGATGTAGAGGGAGTAGAGCTCGAAGGCTCACCTTCACTAATAAGCTCAATCCATTTGTTAGGATTCTCTATCTCCATCCTCTATAGATATGTAACTAGATCCTCCTCTCGGACATTCGGTCTCACATAAACCTTCTCATCATCATCATCATCCTCAACCTCCTCTAGCCTTCTTGACAAATCCAAGATACTATCGGATAGTGTCCTGATAACCAATGACTACTTAGTAAGCTTTGCCTCAACAATAGACAACCACTTACGCATGTATTTCATGTGCTTCTCATCCTCCATCTGCATCACTGCTAACTTACAATCAGGTCCTGTCACACCAATGGTTGGAACACCAATGGGTACATCTTCCCTTCCATCGCAAATGTATAGCTTCTTCAAATGTAGAACAATCATAGCATCAAATTGTTTCAATAATTCCATCCCCAACATAGCTTCATAGTCATCAATCCGCACTATAGTGAAGTCGACCTTCCCAGTCCACTCACCTAATGTTGTGTCCACTCTTTTAGCTACATGAAGAACACAATTAGGAGGAGAATTCACTGTCTTCATTTGTGCCTTCACTGGTACAAATTTCAACGCAATCCTTCTCGCACTATTTTCACTCATGAAGTTGTGATTAGATCCACTATTCACCATAGTGAGTATATCAACACCCCACTATCTTCACTTGTGCCTTCACTGGTAAAGATTTCAGCGCAATCCTTCTCGCAGTATCTTTACTCATGAAGTTGTGAGTAGCCCCATTATTCACCATAGTGAGTATATCAGCACTTCCAATATTCATCGGAACATACTCCAAATTGTTCCTCTCAGGATCTCTCAGAGATACCACCTCTGTAGCAGCAGCAACTCCAAGAATATGCATCATCCCCACAGAAGCTTCTTCATTCTTCGTATTAGATTGTGCAATAGCGACCACTTTCGAACTTCAAGGACAATTATTCTTGTATGTGGTTTAGCACATATCCAGTGCTTCAAGGCTTTCTTCGTCTTTTTCTTATCATCTAATTTCGAAGAATCATTGTTCTATTTCCTTTCGGCTTATCAGACTTCTTCTTTCTCTCATCAGAAGTTTCATCATAATGCTCCACCAATCGATCCACAGTAGCAAAAGCTTCCTTGAGTGTCTTAATATTCTACCTCTTCACTTCATTGCGTGCCCAAGGTTTGAATCCAATGACGAAGTTGAACACCTTGTCCCTCTCCGCCATGACAGGAAGTTCCAGAACGACACTTGCAAACTCCCACTGATATGTCTATAGGTTCCCTGTCTGTTTTATGAACTTAATATTCATCCTTGCTTCCGATGTTTCATCCTGAGGACTGAAGTGGGTCTGCAAAGCCTTCTTCATGTCGTCCCACGTAGTTATGTCATCAGCACTACCATTGGCAATCTGATCCATTCTCCTTCGCCGCCACATCTTAGCATCCTTTTTCAATAATTGAGTAGCTACCTTCACCTTTCTCTCATCATCGGACAGACCCAAGCATTCGAGGTATTGCTCGATATCCCAAAGAAATTTGCCAAGAGTTTTCACACTTGTTGTACCATCATAAGATTTTGGTTTCCTTGACTTTCACATGAGGCACTCCTCCACCTGAGTTATGCCTCACAACCTTCTTCAACACCACGATCTCATCTCTGGCTTCATCAAGAGATTTCTGCAAGTTCAAGATCTCTGCCAAACCTAGATCTCTTGCCTCTTCAATCTCCTTGACCTTTACTTCAAGTTGTGTACACATAAGATTAGTGTACTCGTGTTGAGTTCAGAGTTCATCTAATTCTTCCCTCATCTTCGAATTTCCATCTTCATCCTGCATGACCAAGTTCATCTTCATAGTCCAGTAAGATTCAAAGTCCTTTATTCTTTTGAAAACTTTCTCAATGAAAGCCAACAAAGCATTTTGGCTTGATTCTCCAACCTGAGATTCACCTACCATCTCTGCTAATTGCTTCCATCTTTGTGATCTCGTATCAACCATCCAACAACTTCACCAAGTTCCATGCAACCATGAACCAGCTCTTGTTCCACTTTCATGTGAAACTAGCTTCCTCCACCTGCAAGTACCTGCTTCCACTGTCATCAACTGTCAATTGTGTATGCACTTGCTTCACCGAGCCTTCTACAAGAATTCTCTAAGTCTTTAGACTAGTCTTGATACCACCTATCATGCCCCGAAGTCTACAGTAGTCTTTCAACCGTACTTGGCGAGGTGCGGCACCACTGAACACTTTCTTTTCACCAATACTTATGTTCATGGACTATGCCTAACCATATGTCTACTTCATTTGTTTTTTGCAACCAAGTAATTATTATGTTTCCTTTATACCAATGAACACCCATACACATTCATTATCATCAACAGTTATACATGAAGAACACAATTGCACAGTATAAAGGGAGGGGAAACTCGCTGAATAATGAGTCTACCCGGATTCAATATATTATTCAACTTTACAATGTTTACAAAGATTTACGAGTATACTTGGAAACACCAAGTTTCATACTTAGAAATTTTACAACAAGGCAACACCTCCGTGTGGAAACCGAGTTCCTTGCCTGCGAACCAAGTTCCTTGCCCGCGCTGGGCAGGCGCACCCTCACACGAGCTACCAACTTCACTCCTCAACCGAACTTCGTTTACCGCTGCACGATGGGCGGGCGACCTCACCTGAGTCACCCCGCATTTCTTCTTGCACGAATGGTGGGAAACCTACCTGAGTCACCCTTTACACTTTCACATGGCAGGCGGGCGACCTACCCGAGTCATTGTTCACCTCCATCGCGTTTCATTTGCACATCGGGTGAACGACCCACTCGAGTCACCACCCACGCTCCTCATCCAAACTACGGGTGCCTTCACCCACGCCCTCGCCTTTCAACCAAGTATCATGCGATATCTCCGTGTGGTGCTGCCCAAGGAAGGGATCATTAGAACTGTGCCTTCCTTGCTGCAGCTATACACTCCCTTCACACTTCTCTTTATCACCGAAAAAATTCGCTCGAATTGCTTGTCTCATCATTCCAACCTTGCATATAACATATACCGTTGGTTGGGCAAGTCGAGCTACCCAAGCCGACTTGCCAAACACCCTTACACATCGTTTGTTTGCCTTGTTTATTGTTGGTCGGTCAACAATCTTCGCACAAGTTGCCAAAATATGTAATTCGGCCCGTGGGTTAGCCAACCATGCTCCCCACGCTATAAACACCATCGCTCCATCCTCTAATGTGCATTATTAACTATGTCCTTCGCACATGTCATTCATGGAAGCCTCGCACTTCATGTTTCCAGCTTGCTCGTTCACCAAACGAGTCACAATTCGCACAGAGGCAAGAAACCTAACTGCAGGTCCTTACACTACTGCTACGCCAAGATAGTAAAACAAAATCAGCGGGATGATTCTCTTACCATTTAAGTTTTGGGACATAATGATACCTCAAACATATCATATTCGAAACCATGGAACACAACGATACCTTAAATATATCATATTCCAAACCATAAAGCTGCTTAAGTTTATGTAATTTCTACCAGTGATAAAAGGACTATTGATGTGTCCCCATGGTTTTCTATTAAGTTGTTAGGTTTTCTATACTTTTTTTTCTTTGTATGTTTTGTTTTATTTATGATCAATATTATATTATTCAAGTCAAATTTATGGCTATTAATGGTTATTAATTGGTTCAAAGGAATTAATGACAAGTATCTCAAAGCTGGTTGGGATAAATTTTACCATATGGAGATTTAAGAAGGAAGATATATTCACAAATCTAAATATCTTTAATGAGTGGCTTATGAATATTGGAAAAAAAAGTTAGATATAAAAATATATTTTATTCTTCAACAATATTTGGGGGACATGGTATACTTTCATCTTTAACTTTAAAATACCACCAAATATTTATTTTGTTTATGATGAAGTGGTTATTTAATTTTAAAAAGGAAGGAAGGAAGTTCAATAGTTGAACATCTAAATGAATTGCACATGATGGTTAACTCACTAAATTCAAGATTATGTTTGGTGATGAGATCGAGGCTCTTTTAGTCATGGGCTCTATGCCTAATAGTTTGCAAAAATTGGCTATCACAATAACTAATGTAGCAACAAACATAATTTAAGCTTTGAAGATGTTCCTAACAATTTTTTAAAACAACAAATACCCAAGAAATCTATGGGAAAAAAATATAAAATATTAAAGAAGGAAACACGATAGAAGGAAATGAAGGAGATCAATCTCTAGGAGGAGGTCACAGTCTAGGCATGAACGAAAAATATGCTATCATTGCTGGAAATTTGACAAGATTAAAGAAAGACAAAAAGGAGAAATGTATACCCAACAATAACAACAATAATGAAAAAGTTTTAATGACAATATAAGGTGAGGCATTAATCAATGTTACTTAGGATGATTTATGAATTTATACATCCCATCAAGGTAGTGATTAGATATTAGATTCCACAATGCCCTACCATGCTAAAACAATCAAAGAATATTTTATTTCTTATACATCAAGTAATATGAGTAAGGTTAGGAGCAATAAAATTCCTTTTAATATTCATAGAATGCAAGTAATAAGGCCACACGATAGGTGTAGTTTATTTCCTAAGTAAGTTAGGCATGTATTGGAGCTTGGAATGAATTTGATTTCATCTAGAAATGTATATGACAAAGGCTAGCATCCAATGTTTGTAAGGGAAGATTAAAAATTGTGAAAGGTTCATTGGATCTTGCAAAAGGGTAGAAAATAGGGGCTATATTCACCTTTAAATCAATGTTGCAAAACTCAAATATTATCTTTTTAAGAAAGAGGAGTTCGAAGCAAATTTGTGGCACAAAATAATGAGGCAGATAGCTAAAAGGGGCCTAAAAAATTATGTTGAGCAAAATAATTTTATTGATATAAATTGTATAAAATTTAAATTTTATGAACATTGTATTATGGGTAAATAGAAAACGGTACCATTTTTAAGATACCATCCTAAAATAAATAAATAAAATATTAGATCTGGCACAATTCGATATTTGTGGCAGAATTAATGTAAAATGACATGAAGGAGTTGTTTTTCTTTGTCACATGTATTGATGATGCATTAAATGGGCCATGGGCTTTCTTTATTAAGAACAAAAAACAACTTAATACTTTTGATAAATTTCATATGATTTTGAAAGCGAAGATAATAAATTATTGAGATGCAATAGAACAAAAATGGCAAGGAGTACTCCAAGGCCTTTGAAGAATATCATAATAAATATGCCATAAAGCATGAAAAACTTTTTCTCCCACCACACAACAAATGGAACAATTAAGAGAATGAATTGGTAATAGTGTAAAAGTTGATATGCATACTTTTAAATGCTAGTTTTCCTAAATCCTTTTGGAAAAAATTTGTTCACATAGCTTGTTACTTAATAAATCATTTTCCTACAATTTCACTTGATAGTGACATTCTAGAAAAAATATGGACCCTTAATGATTTACATTGCACTCGAAATTCTTTTGTTGTGAAGTGCATGTGAAAATTTCTGAAGAAGAAAGGTCAAAGTTGGATGGAAAGTAATTTAAATTGTTTTCTTACAATTTAGGTTGAAAGTTGTGAGACCCTATAAAAGGGACAATTATCAAAGGTATAGATGCCATTTCTAGTGAGGAAAAAGTGTTTGAAGCTATTGACAGATGTGTAGACATAGAGAACTTTTTTTAGGAGCAATAGGAAAATTAGCCAACACTACAAGATGACATCCATCGAAACAATAAGTAGTAAAATAAATATGAAGAACAAAAACAAGAAGAACATAAAGAACAAAATCAATAGCCATTAAGAAAGGTATCTCCACAAAATTTATCAATTTGCAGGTCTAGTGGCCCACATAGACCTTCATAGAGGTATTCTCTTGTAGAACATATTTTATTTGCTAATGAAGGTAAACCTACATATTTACATGAAATATGTGAAGGAGAAAATGGTATGAAGTAGAAAATTATATGTAAGAAGAGGTAAACTACCTACAGGACAATAAGTCATGTGATTTGGTTAAAAGACCACAAAAGAGAAGCTCTCAAAGAATAAGTACGCATATTGAATAAAACATGAAGGAAAGAAAATTGAACAAAGGTTAAAAGATATATTATTAGTGAAAGGATTTGGACAAGAATAAATTATTGACTCTAAAATAATTCCATAATAGTTAAAATGCTATAAATATGAGTTGCACTTGGCCTTTTTTCTACTTTCGATTTAGAATTAGAGTAGATAGATGTCAAGACAACCTGACTCCATGGAGATTTGGAAAATAATATAATTATGTAATAACTAAAAGGTTTTCTTAAAAGGGGTAAAGAAAATTTTGCCTCAAGGTTAAAGAACATTATATATGGACATATATCAGCTCCCCTTTAATGGTATACAAGTTTGACTCTTTTATGTTTTATCATGGTTTTAATAGATTAAATGGAGGTCATTGTGTATCCATTAAAAGAAATGAATTGGAGAATTTCGTTATCTTATTATTATATTTTGATGATATATCTATTGTTGGAAAAGATAAATTGATGATTAATATATTAAAATAAGAAATCGAACATGACATTGCAATGAAGAATTGACTAGCAAGAAGCCAAATTTTGGGAATGGAAATTATAAGCGACGTAGAAATAAATAATTCACGGCTATTAGAAAATCAATAACTTGAAAATGTATTCGAAAATTTTAATATGGCTAAAGAAAGACTTCTAAATACAACACATGTATCTCATTTCAAATTAATCACCAATAAGTATCCCTCTAGCATTAAGGAAAAATAATAATTGTTCGTCATTCCATATCTTTTAGCTATAGGAAGCTTAATGTATGTAATCATATGCACTCAACATAACATTATAGATTTAGTGGGAGTGGTACGTAGATTTGTTGCAAATTGAGGGAAGGAACATTTAGAAGCAGTGAGATGGATTTTGAGATACATTCAAAGCTAAATTGATTAGGGTTTGTTGATACTTTACTGAAAGGATTTACAATTTAAATATTGTTCTATGGTAAGTGACATGGATTCTAGAAGATCCATAACATGTGGCATGTGTACACTTGGAGGAGCCGTAGTGATGCCAGCCTAAGCTGACAATACCCACATTATGCAAATTGAATTGCATGTCACACTATATGTGTCCCAAGAATTCCAAAATTCCTTCACAAGGGAAACCTTCGATAACCCAAGTTTAACTCTCTTAACTAAATGTTTAGTGGAAACATTTTATTAACTATCCAACGGTTGAACTTTAATAAACCCTTTGAGCGTAACATTATAACCCTTCATAAACTTTGGTTAATTCTTAATATTTAATACTCAACCCTTCGGTTGGTTTTATTACCCGCGCTTATCAACCAAACCATGGTCCTCTGACTCTGGTTAAAATCGACTTAACCAAAATTCGTTAATCCCACTTTATTTCTATTATAACCCTCATATAATAGAAATACACATAAACCACACTTAACCTTACCTTTCCGTCTTTCCACAAACCTTTTCACACATATCGAGGCTCTCCTTATCGTGTTCAACTTCCACCATTGATTTCGCTCCTTCAGATCAACGACTATCGCACGATCTCCAACATTAATCCATTTCCTGCTGGAACTCAAAGAGGTTAAACTTCTTTGAATAACTCATCGGGTCCGCCAAGAATGTTAACCTGTGTGCACTTTTTTGTGCGATTACCATCCGCTTAATCACCGAATGAATGGTCATGATTATCGGAACTCAATGAGGTTTTAACCTTGTTGTATAAACCCTCATCACGTCTGAATTCCAAATTAACATCCATGCGTGTTAGCACACGATATCTGCCTGATCAATCACCCAACAGATGGTTGTGATCCATCTGGACTTCAACTGGATTTAGTTCAGAGTTCATAACTTTCTCAGGTCCATTTTTTAATTACTGCTTATGGCTTTGAGGCGATGGGAGAAACAACTTCCTTCTTACAAAAACCACTTCATCCTTCTACTAACAGAGGCCTTAGTCTCCACCATTCATCTTCTTCACTTTATGCTGCATGACTTAATCTTCGTTGTCTATCTCCATCACTCTCGTTCGTTGGTCTGTCTGATCCAATGAATGCACTTTGCTGCTACGCTCTTTTGTTCTTTATTGTGTAATAGACCATTTGTTTAGTTTTCTGCCTATGTCTTTGTTCTCAACTTCCAGCCTTCAACTGTTCTGATCTAATCTTCAGCTTCATGTTTTATTCCTTCGCTCCTTTACGCTTCCACTGCATAACTCCTTAGGTTTTAAGAACCTTACAATATACCTTCACTGTAACGTTAAAGGTTTCCTCGAACGTTGTCTATGTGTAAACCTGATACACTCTTTCCTACACTTCGTCTCTGCGATCTGCTTAATTCCACCTACTACACATACTATGTTATTTAGAATTACTTCTAATTCACACACAATCTATAATTCCATCAATCAACACACCTCACACACTCAAGAATCGAAAATCTTTGTGTATATATAAACAAATAATTACATCATGAGTCTCTGTCTCTCTCTGGCCTGATTTTCTTATCAATGGCCTCATTTCCCTATCTGCCCATAGGCTACAATTAAACTCTCTAACTCTCGAACTAATTCCTAGTTAGCTAACCCTTTTCTATGCCTTTTAGGTTTACATTTACACAAAACGATTCTATAACCAATTCCTAGTTTAGATCCATAACCTTCTCAAAAAAATCCTAAAATCTCTTATTTATCTCTAAGGATCCTCTCTAATCCACAAATCGTCAAGTAATTCCTAATCTAAGCTTTTACAATTAATTTCCAGACCTATCAATCCCCATGAACTCTCAAGTGTCCTAAATATCTCATTTTCTCGAACATTTGAGAACATTTACAGATATGCCTCACAATACTTAATTAAATCCTATTCTTAATATCTCTCATTAAAATCACTCCAAACCTTAACAATTATATTAATTTAATAGATAGGAAACCAACTTCCTTGAAAACACAAGACCCCCTATGTCTACTAAAATACAATGATATTTCTGAGATGAATTCTCCTTCATCACGTAATTTCATGGGTATTAAGATTACAAAAGGTGGTGGTTTTCTCTACCACAAGTGAGTATATTACAGCTACTAAAGGATGCCAAAAAATAACTCATATGAGGAGGTTCTTGGATGGACTAGGCTTACAACAGGAAAAACATAGAGTAAATTGTAATAGCCAAACTATAATCCATTTTCTGAGAAACACAAACTTTCACTACAAGGTAAAAAACATATTGATGGTAGATATTTTCATATTAGCGATGTTATAGATAATGGGCTACCACAATCAGAGAAAATAAACACACAAGTGAATCTAGATGGCATATTAACAAATATTTTGGAAAGGGGTAAGCAAGACATTTGTAAAATTTCAGGCGAGTGTCATACAAAAGTTGACGAAAGATTTTTGGGAATAAATCGATAGTCATAAAATTCACATAACCTTATATTTGGCCTTAAGTGGGGGATTGTTATGTGTGAGTAGAAATATGTAGCATAATATATTTTTATTATTAGTTTCTTTGAACGTCATTGAGGATTCTTCTTGAACCTAAATAAGTTTTAAGGCTTCTTCCCGAATGTAGAACATAACTAAGACTTCCGCTCCAATTTAACAATGAATTATCCTAGAATGTAATGTAGAATTCTTATATAAGTAACATTGAATTTATCCATTGTTGGTAAAACCATTGGTAGTTGGGCTCACAAGATGAATAAATAGAAGAGTTGTGAATCGTTCCCATACTTTATACAAGTATATTGCTAAGTTTTCTATCTGAATTTTGTGTTGCTATGTGTTATTTCATATTCGCTGAAATATTATTTTTTAAGGTGGTTCAATGGCACTTGGTGTCCACTAGATTTACTAGAAAATCCAAGGAGAACAACTTGAAGGGATCTACCCATTGGCCAAACAAGGATGGCCTAACCCCAAGGGCGTCTAGCAGATTTCACCCTGTAACCTCCTAACTAGCAAAATACTTAGCAACTAAAACTAGACCAATTAAGTTAACCTTTAAAACTATTT
>APFE030895790.1:12527-114033 GCA_000404065.3 Pinus taeda | reverse complement strand
TGGAAAGGAAAAGGATTTATAAAGAAGATTAAAAAGAAAAGGTGCACATTTTTTATTTAGCAAAGGGTTTTTTCCACTGTGTTCTTTGCCACTTTGCCACTGATCTTGACTTTGTTTGACAAAAGTTATCAGTTTTTGGTTTTTGAGAATGATAATGTTCTTGCAAGCCCAAGAGTGTTGGGATACACTTTTGTCTGCATATGTAGGGACGACTCAAGAAGCATGGGCGGCCATGACTAATAATCAGAGGAATGCAGCGAATAAACTCAAAAATAAAGAACACGAAGCCAAATTTTGGATTCAAAACTCAGTTGATCACTCTATTTTCGAAAAGATAATAGGCACATCCACATCACATGAAGCTTGGGAAATCTTGAAAGCTGCGTATGAATGTCATGAGATAGTGAAGATAGTGAAATTATAGACATTCAGATCACAGTTCAAAACCCTAAAGATAACTAACAGAGAAAATGTGGATCAGTTCATGACAAGAGTTGTGGGAATAGTAAATCAAATCAAGCTTAACGGTGAAACCATAATTGTTCAGAAGGTCTTTCGAACTCTTCCCAAGAAATATGATATGGTTGTAATAGCCATTATAGAATCCAAAGATCTTACAACTTTCTTAGTAGATTAGTTGAGTCGATCGCTTCTAGCACACAAAACATGACTCAACTTAACAGAGGATTCCATGGAACAAGCTTTCAAAGTACAACTCTCTTTTGGCAAAGGCAAAGGCAGTGGATATAGAGGCGACAACAAACAAGGCAAAGGCCAAAGCAGAGGCATAATATGTAGCAACCAAATCAACAGGTTGTCAAGTTGTGTGGTTGAAAAGATTATTGAAATATGTTTCAAATATTAAGAAGAAGCCAACTCCAATCTACTGTGATAATAGTTAAGCTATTTCTTTATCAAAAAATCATGTTTTTCACAAAAAGAGCAAGCACATTGACACTCGTTTTCATTTCATCCGTGAGCTTGTCAATGATGGGTACATAGTACTTGGATTTTGTGGTTCCAAAGATCAACTAGCATATATTTTCACAAAACCATTGGGCAAGAATATATTAGAATTTTAAAGAGAAAAACTAGGCATTGTAAGTGTCACTACATGTAACATTTGAGATTAGGAGGGGATGTTGAGATATTAATCTCAGTGTAAGTTAGTTGTTGGTTAGGTGTCATCACATTTGATTTCTTGTGTATTAGGTGTCATGAGGAGTTTAGTCTTACTTAAGTTCCACTGCATAAGTGTCAAGTTTTACTTCAGTCATTTATTATTGATGTTTACAATGTAACCTATTTAATCATTCAAAATATTGAGAAGAGCATTCTCTGGTCCACTTTTTAATTTCATTCTTTGTCATCTAGCTGGGTAAAGGACATGCACTATCTACTACAGAAACACATATCAACATAAATATATGGTTTTCCGTTTTTCAAAGTATGATAACATAATAGGTATCTTCCTTAGGGCAAGGATATTGAAATCCAACTTGATAGCTTTGCTTACAACTTCTAAATACTCGTCAATATGTCGGTAGCTTCCTAGGTTAGGTTGGGTTGAATGAAACATAGGTTTAATTGTAAACCTTTGTAAGATACTTCTTCGTTATTTTTCATTGATAAAACAATTAAAAAACTAAACTTATTATATTATACAAATTTGAAGAAAAAAAAATGATTAGAAAACAATAATATATTTTAGTGTGTAAATGAATTTTTAAAAAATAATTCACTTAGGAATTCATTTTCAATAAATCAATCTAATTATTAGAATTAGTTCTAATAATCATTTAGACTGATAAATTATTAAATAAAAGCTTTTATTCTAAATTAATATTTTCATCTGAAAAATTAATTAAATTTAATTTAATTGGTGTCATAAGTCTAGAATAGAGAACAATGGGTACAATGTTAATTTACTCTTTAATGTGAAAATAGTTCTTTCTAAACCTTGTAAGTTATGTTAAGTGTTTATGTAGCTTTAACCATTTATACATGATTTTAATTATTTAGATACACCTCTGAGGGTTCTCAAACCAGAAATCAAACAAGGCTCAAACAATTTGACAAACAAATCAGATCAACTATTAATACCTTGTTTACTGAAAACCAAATAACGCTGAAAAAGCTGAGGATAGAGATAAAAATTCTCTTTGTTTACTGAGAGCCAAATAGCGCTGAAAAAGAAAACCAAATAACGCTGAAAAAGCTGAGGATAGAGATAAAAAATCTCCAATATTAATTAATGGGGGATGGCGTTTGGGCGTATAAGCAATGGTAGGACAAGTATATGCCGGTCGGTTTTGTCTTTAATCATTTGATGTACATTTTATGCGCACTGAGCAAAGTCGACAAGGAAATGCCAGGGTAGTGCATATGGGAGCCCGATAAAGAATTAACGTTTTGCCTTTCTCCTTATTTTAAAATTAAATTTGCGCAATTCTTTGATTGATATTAAATTTGGGCATAAAGTTGAATGGATATGTGGACTCTGGTTGTAAAGATAAATTCAAGGATTAGCATTTCCCTTTCTAAATTTATTATTAAACACTTTCGACACATGAAAAGAGTCACATCGAGATAAATCGACAATAAATTATTTAAATATTGACTCGTGGTCCAAAATAATTTATATAACAAACCATCATTTACATATCGACGGGTGAAGCTCATCGATGTCAATAGTCAAGTCTAAATAACTTTAAACAACGACAAAATATTCTAATATTGACTCGTAATCCTACTGCTGTGCTAAGATAGAAAAACAAAATCAGCGGGATGATTCTCTTACCATTTAAGGTTTGGGACACAGTGATACCCTAAACATATCATATTCGAAACCGTGGAACGCAGCGATACCTTAAACATATCATATTCGAAACCATAAAGCTACTTAAGTTTATGTAATTTCTACCAGTAATAAAAGGACTGTCGATGTGTCCCCATGGTTTTTCTATTAAGTTGTTACGTTTTCTATACTTTTTTTTTTCTTTGTATGCTTTATTTTATTTATGATCAATATTATATTATATAATATTATGAGTGTGGGTAAAGTTATTATTGAAGTTAGAACTATCCCTATTAATATTAATGGTTATTTATAATATAACAATAGTATTACAATAATTTTATTTATTGGATTGCCATATAGATTTTATATACAATTGGTCCAATGGAATTAATAACAAATATTTCAAATTTTGTTGGGATAACTTTTATCATATGGAGATTTAAGATGGAAGATATATTTATAATAAATCTAAAGATCCTTAATCAGTGGTTTATGAAGATTGGGAAAAAAGTCAAATTTAAAGATAAATGTTATTCTTCAACAATATTTGGGGGCCATGGTATATTTTCATCTTTAACTAGAAAATACCACCAAATCTTTATTTTGTTTACGATGAAGTGGTTATTTAATTTCAAGAAGGAAGGAAAGGAGTTCAATAGTTAAACGTCTAAATGAGTTGCACAGGATGGTTAGCTCACTAAATTCAAGATTATGTTTGGTGATGAGATCGGGGCTCTTTTAGTCATGGGCTCTATGCCTAATAGTTTGCAAAAATTGGTTATCACCATAACTAATGCAACAACAAACATAATTTAAGCTTTGACAATGTTTCTAATAGGTTTCTAAAACAACAAATGCCCAAGAAATCTATGGGAAAATAAATATCAAACTTTAAAGAATTCACCCTTAATGATTAGAGAATACAACACGATAGAAGGAAATGAAGGAGACCAATCTCTAGGAGGAGGCAACGCTCTAGGCATGGAAGAAAAATATGCTATCATTGCTAGAAATTTAACCATATTAAAGAAGGACAAAAAAGAGAAATTTACACGCAACAATAACAACAATAGTGAAGAAACTTTTTTATTGACAATATAAGGTGAGGCATTAATCAATGTTACTTAGGATGATGCATGATTTGATGCATCCAGTCAAGGTAGTGATTAGATTTTAGGTTCCACAATTCCCTACCATGCTATAACAAGCAAAGAAATTTTTATTTCTTATACATCCAGTAATATGGGTAAGGTTACGAGCAATAAAACATCTTGTAATATTGAAATAATGCAAGTAATAAGGACACACGATGGTTGTAGTTTATTTCTAAGTAAGTTACGCATGCCTTGCAACTTGGAATGAATTTGATTTCAGCTAGAAATGTATATGATGAAGGCTACCATATAATGCTTGCAAGGGAAGATTGAAAATTGTGAAAGGTTCATTGGTTCTTGAAAAAGCGTAGAAAATAGGCACTATCTTTAGCTTAAAATCATGGTTGCAAAACTAAAATATTATTGTTGTTAGAAAAACAAGTTCGAAGGAAATTTGTGGCACAAAAGGATTTGGCAAATGACTAAAAGAGGTCTAAAAAATTTGTTGAGCAAAATATTCTTATTGATATAAAATGTAGAAAATTTAAATTTTATGAACATTGTATTATGGGTAAATAGAAGACAGTACCATTTTAAAGAGTTTGTCCTAAAAGAAAAAAAAATATATTATATATGGTAACTTTGATATTTGTGGGCGAATTAATGTCAGATGACTGGAGATGTTTTTTTTGTCACTTTTATTCATGGCACACTAAATAGGTCATGGGCTTTCTCTATTAAGAACGAAAACCAACTTAATACTTTTGGTAAATTTTATATGGCTCTTGAAAGAGAAGCTAATAAGTTATTGATAAGCATTAGAATAAACAATGGCGGGGAGTACTCCAAGGCAATTGAAGAACATTGTAGTAAATATGCCATAAAGCATGAAAAAACGTTTTCTCCCACCACACAACAAATGGAACAGTTAAGAGAATGAATTGGGTAATAATGGAAAAGATGATATTTATGCTTTCAAATTCTAGTTTTTCTAAATCTTTTTGGCCAAAATTTGTTCACATAGCATGTTACTTAATAGATTGCTTTGCCACAACTTCACTTAGTGACATTCCAGAAAAAATAAGGATCGTTAACGATTTACACTGCACTCCTTGAAATTCTTTGTTTGTGAAGTGCATGTCAAAATTTCTGCAGAAGAAATGTCTAAGTTGGATGGAAACTAATTTAAATGTGTTTTCTTAAAATTTAGGTTGATAGTAGTGAGGCCCTCTAAAATCGAGAATTATCAAAGTTAGATATGTCATTTATAGCAAGGAAAAAGAGTTTAAAGCTATCGACAAAGGTGTAGATTTAGATGAATTTCTTTAGGAGCTATAGGAAAATTAGCCAACACTACAAGAAAATATCCATGGAAACAATGAGTACTAAAATGAAGATGAAGAACAAAAACAAGAAGAACATGAAGAACAAAATCAATAGCCATTAAGAAAAATATCTCCACAAAATTTATCAAAGCGTAGGTCTAGTGGCCCACATAGACCTTTAGAGAGGTATTCTCCGTTAGAACATATTTTATTTGCTAATGAAGGTGAACCTACATATTTATATGAAATATTTTAAGGAGAAAATGGTATGAAGTGGAAAAGGCTATGTAAGAGGAGATAGAATCTCCACATGAAAATAAGTCATGTGATTTGGTTAAAAGACCACAAAAGAGAAAGGTCTCAAAGAATAAGTAGGGATACTGAATAATACATGAAGGAAAGAAAACTAAACAAAGGCTGAAAGATAGATTATTAACGAAAGGATTTGGAGAAGAATAAATTATTGACTCTAAAAAAAATCCATAATAGTTAAAATGTTAGAAATATGTGTTGCACTTGGCCTTTTTGCTACTTTGGATTTAGAATTAGAGAATATATATGTCATGACAACCTTAGTCCATGGAGATTTCGAAAATGAGATAATTATGGAACAACTAGAAGGTTTTGTTAAAAGGGGTAAAGGAAATTTGGCCTCAATGTTAAAGAACATTCTATATGGACATATACAATCGCCCCTTTTATGGTATCAAAGTTTGACTCCTTTTATGTCTTATCATGGTTTTAAAAGATTAAATGCAGATTGTTGCGTATACATTAAAAGAAGTGAATCTGACAACTTTATTATCTTATTATGATATGTCGATGATATATCTATTGTTGGAAAAGATGATTGATGATTAATATATTAAAAGAAGAGCTCAAACATGACATTGCAATGAAGAATTTACTAGTAAGAAGCCAAATTTTGGGAATGGAAATTATAAGTGACATAGAAAGAAATAATTCATGGCTATCAGAAAATCAATACCTTGAAAATGTATTCGGAAATTTTAATATGGCTAAAGAAAAACTTCTAAATATAACTCGTGTATCTCATTTCAAATTAATCATTAATAAGTATCCCTCTAGCATTAAGGAAAAAAATAAGTTTCTACCATTTCATATCCTTCAATTGTAGGAAGCTTAATGTATGTAATCATATGCACACGCCCTAAAATTATGCATTCAATGGGAGTGGTAAGTAGATTTCTTACAAATCAAGGGAAGGAACATTTAGATGTAGTAAAATGGATTTTGAGAGACATTAAAAGCTAAATTGGTTAGTGTTTGTTGATACTTTACTGAAAGGATTTACAATTTACATATATTTATATGGGGGTGACATGGATTCTAGAAGATCCATAACATGTGACATGTGCACATTTGCAGGAGCTACAGTTTTATGGGTATTAAGATCATAGAAGGTGGTGGATTTTTCTACCACAGTTGAGTATATTGTAGCTACTAAAGGATGCAAGAAAATAACTCAGATGAGGAGGTTCTCGGACAAAATAGGCTTGCAACAGGAAAAATATAGAGTAAATTGTAATAGCCAAAGTGTAATCCATCTTGTGAGAAACACAAACTTTCACTACAAGGTAAAAAAAATATTGATGGTAGATATTGTCATATTAACGAGGTCCAAGATAGTGGGCTACCACAATTAGAGAAATAAACAAAAAGTAAGTCAAGATGGTATATTAACAAATATTTAGGAAAGGGATAAGCAAGACATTTGTAGAATTTCAGGCAAGTGTCATACAAAAGTCAATGAGAGATTTTCGGGACTAAATTGGTAGCCATAAAATTCACATAACATTATATTTGGCCTTAAGTGGGGGATCGTTATGTGTGAGTAGAAATATATATAATAATATCATTTCTATTATTATTTTCTTTGAATTTCATGGAGACTTCTACATGAACTTAACTAAGGTTTAAGGCTTCTTCTTGAATGTAGAACATAACTAAGACTTCTGCTCCAATTTAACGAAGAATTTTCCTAGAGTGTAATGTAGAAATCTTCTTTAAATAAGGTTTAATTTATCCAATGCCATTGGTAGTCGGGCTCACAAGATGAAGAAATAAAAAAGTTGCTAATGTTTCCCATGGTTTATACAACTATATTGCTAAGTTTTCTATTTAAATTTTGTGTTGCTATGTGTTATTTTATTTTTGATCAAATATTTATTTTCAAGGTGGTTCAATGACACTTGGTGACCGCTAGATGTAATAGAAAATACAGGCAAACCAACCTAAACTGATCTACCTTACATATACTAGAAAATCTAGGAAGAGCAACCTGAAGGGATCTACCCATTGGCCGAATAAGGATAGCCTAACCTGAAGGGAATAGAGTAGATTTGACCCCGTAGCCTCCCAACTAGAAAAGTACTTTACAACGGAAACTCGACCCACCAAGCTAACCCTTAAAACTATTTAATCCAATAATATATTAATGGTATCTATATAATTTATTCTTTATTATATAACATAGTTCATGTATGTCTCTCTTACAGATACTAATATCTCTAGCTATTATGATTATGGCATGTGAATCTTTTACATATCAAGCTACTTCCACAAAGAATACGAAATCGCTTCTCTTGCAGTGTGCTGACAGCAACACCGCCATGGTTTCAGATCTGGTAGTTTTAAGGCATCGTCGTGTACCACACCTCAATGGTAAGAGAATCATCATGCTGATTTTGTTTTATTTTAATGATCTCGAGGTGAACATTGTCATAGATCCATATATTTGATTTCCTACCCAGCAGTAGGATCACGAAACAATATTAAAATAATTTCTCGTTGTCTAAAGTTCTTTGGACGTGACTATTGACATCAATCCACTTCATTTGTCAATATCTAAACGATTGTTCGCTATATAAATTATTTTGCATCATGAGTCAATATTTAAATAAGTTATTGTCGATGTATGTTGTATTGACATTGATCAATTGAACGAGTGAATATTTAAATATTTTTTGGTTAATTTAAGTTATTTTGTATGTGTTGAAATTGTATAATAATAATTTTAGAAAGAGAAATATAAATGGTTGATTTACCTTTAAACCTAGAATTCACACATCCATTCAATTTGTGCTCAATTTCAATCACAAAATTGACCGTAAGGAGAAAGACAAAACCTTAAGTCGTCATCGAACTCCAATACGGAGAACTCAGGCATTTCCCATGTCCACTTTGCTGAGTGCGCATAAAATGTATATCATATGACTAAGACAAAACGGACAGCAAAGAATATACTTGTCCTACCATTTCTTAGTTCGCTCAACCTTTACCAATATTGAAAAAAAAATCATTTTTGTTCAGTGTTTTTTAGCATTTCGTTTTGTGTAAATTAGAAAGGTAAATTAGATATTAATGTTCGAGAAACTAATTCTAACAAACTGTTGGTGTTATAAATATCCATTTAAGTGTGGCAGTCAGTTAAAGTTTATAAATATCTATTTAAGTGTGGCACTTAGTGAGAGTTTAATCCATTTCAGTTGAGTTTTAATTGAGTCTCACTACAATGATTTATTGTTGATGTTTTATATATAATTTTATTTAATTGCTGATAAAAAAGAGAAAATATTTTCTGCTCCACTTGTTTCATTCTCTATGATGATATCTTTTGAGAGCATAAGAGATCAACAAATAGAAGAGGAGAAAAAACCAGCTGTGAAGAAGATCCTATCATGAAACCAGTTACTGCATAGTTAGTCAAGGAAAGCTAAGAAGAGCAAATCTGATGGTTCAAAGATCGATTAGTCAAAAAGCTTTTTTTTAATTCATGGAGTGGAGCTAAAGTAACACACTGTAAAAATTTATTAACGCACACAAGTGTGTCAATAGATCATGTTACCTATCAAATTTCCAGGGCCCTCTTCACAAAGGAAGTGCCAGCAAGAAAATTGAAAAGCAAAAAGGCTTTAGTAAAAGTCCATAGAAGCGCAAAGTTTGATGTTGAAGATAATGAAGAATATCTTAGAAAAGTGTGAGTTGGTTCACGTGACTTCAGGATAGGAATTAGTTTCTATTTCTTAGGTTATTTTTCTAACTTCCCTAAAACCATGATTACTATATATTGTGTAATGGACATGAGCAATGTAGAGCATTCTGCAGTGCTAGACTCTCTTGGTTCAGACTCTCTTTGTAGACGTGACCAGTGGGTTTTATTTCTTTTAATACAACATTGCTATTTTTATCATGGTATTAGACCTTCAAGGCTAAGGAACCTGAACACTGAGAGGAGGAGGGTGTGACTAAACCGAAATCGTCACAGGTTTCAAGAAAATAAACGCGATGATGACCAATCTACCTACAATGACGTCGTAGAATAGTAGTGTACACCTGCGATGATGTCTTAGAAAATTGATGTACATCTGTGACGATCATGCAAACAGAAAAAAGGCTTAGAGAGAATGTTGCATCGTTAAGAAGGTTGTAGAGGCTGAGAATAGAAGGTTTTCTGGAAGCTGTGAAGGAAGCTACAATGGTCTGGAGGTGTGTTGCGAGATCAAACAACATTGAACATCAGTGATCTGTCTTTGTCACAGATCTGGGGTAAATCTAACATCTTCTTTTACCTGCCAATTTCTTTTTGTCTAAATTGCCAAGATGAATAATAATATGTTTGAAGCATGCTTGAAGGAGCATAACAAGCTCGATGGTTCCTTTAATGCAAATTGGAAATTCAATATGCAGACTCTATTAGAAGTGCAGAGTGCTTGGACGATTGTAAATAGGGATGAGCCAAAGCCAACAAATAGATCAACATCGATCTCATATTGGGAGAAGCGAGAAGGTAGAGCAAAGACCCTGTTGAACATGTTGGTCAAAGACTGCATCATACCACACATTAGAGAGTGTAAGATAGTTAACGAGATCTGGGGAATTCCGAAGGAGTTGTATGAGATCAAGAATACAAATCATTTGTTGTTTCTAAAGAGAAAGATCTTATCCCTGAAGGTGGAGGAGAGTGAAACAGTTGTTTCCTTCATAGCAAGGATCAAATATCTGAATAATAAACTGGCAAACATTGGTCATACAATTGATGATACAGATCTTGTAATAATTACCATGAATGGTGTGATCGATGACTACCAAATGTTCATCACTGGGATGAATGCGAGAGAGAAAATCCTGAAGTTTGAAGAACTGATAGGAATATTGATGCAAGAAGAAGAAAGGAGATCGACTATGAAGCCCCAGAGTGCCGATCTTGCACTGATGGCGAAGAAGATCTTCTTCAAAGCGAAAGGAAATCCACAACAAAAAAACAGAGGAAATTCATAGAAAAGACTGAATCAAACCTAAGGTATGAATCTGAATAGATACAACTCTGAAATTAAATGTTTTTATTGCGGAAAACTTGGTCATATTGCGAGAGAGTGCAGAAAGAAGAAATATCATGAAGAACAACAGAAGTAGAAACGCGATGCAGGTCATGTCGTGAATGAAAATCATGTGTAGTATTTCAGATTGTTCATGGAAGATCATGATGAGAATGTTGATGCAAACATCTAGTATGTAGATTCAGGGGAATCAACACATATGACAGGGAACAAGCATTGCTTCGAAGATTTTAAATAAATCAACGAAGGAGCACAAATTTACCTAGGTGATGATAGAAGTCATCAGATCAAAGGATGTGGGAAAATTTTTGTCATTCTCGCTAATGGTAATGCAAAACAAATTCATAATGTCATGTATGTGCCCGGTGTAACAAAGAACTTTATTTTTGTATCCATGATCACATATCAAGATCTTAAAGTTGAATTTTCTAAATCTAACTGTTATATTAAAGATCTGCTAGATGGCATGAAGACAATCGCTACATGAATCCTAATGAGAGGTCTATAAAAGTTGGAGGTAAGACCTGCACCAGTTCGATCCTTGACCACTGTGATTTTCATTGCATAAGAGCTATGGCATCAAAGATTTGGTCATATCAACTACAATGATTTGTTGTTACTATAGAAGAAGGAAATGGTAAGAGATCTTCCTATGCTAAAGTAAGTACATAATGATTGTGACCCATGTACATTAGAAAAAATCCATAGGAAGAAATCAAGCAATAGATGTCATAGGTATTCAAAATGAAACATCTTGGTGAGTTGAAATACTTTTTGGGTCCTGAAATTTGGAGAGATTCAGGAAAAACATTTATGTCCCAAGGAAAGTATCTCAAAGGCATGTTAGAGAGATTTAGGATGGATCAGTGTAAGCCTGTAGTAGTACCATTACAATAGAACATCAAATTACAAAGTGAAGATGGCTCAAAGGAATTAGGAATTAGTTTCTATTTCTTAGGTTTTGAAACATGAGCTGAAAAGCATAAATTGGATCCCTAAGCAAAAGTTTGAAAGAACACGGGCCTTTGGGAGAATATGTCAACAAAGATGAAAGAATGAAAAACCACCGGTCAAATAGGTTTTTTGAAAGTTTCATGTTTATTAAAAAAGGGGTACTTCTTGCAAAGGTCATTAATTGTTTTTCATTAAACAAACTGCTTCATATTTTATTAAACAAGGTCATTTGTTAGAACTCCACTTTTTAAATTCGTTCCAAGATTTTTTTAATGGAACTTATGTGATTTTCAAAAGGGTTTATTTAAAAAAAGTTATTCTGCACATTTGAAAGTTATTTTCAAAATGGATCATTTCTTTTAAAAATACATAAGTCTTATTGAAAAAATAAATAAAGCAATGTTGTTCAAATTATTTATGGGTTTTGTAATATTTTTGAAAAAAAGATCCCTGTGGAAGACATTATGTGTGACGTAAAGTTTGGGATTAGTGGTTTACCTGATAATATTAAGGACATTATAAGGCAAGACTGCATTGTTGTCCTTAGAAAGGAAAAGCCCCCTAGAAGCAATATTGGCAAGGATGAATTTCATGCCTTCAAATCCTTGAACCAAAATAAGGACATCGTGATTCTTAAAGAAGACAAAGGAGACGTTGCTATCATCATTGACAAGGAGGATTATCGCTAGAAGATGTTGTATAATCTTTGTAATAGTGGCAACTACAAAAATATTATCAAGAATCCCCTGAAAAGGATCTCCATAATAGTCAATCTCGCTATAGAGTCTAGTAACACTATGGGTTCCTTTTTCCATAAGCTTATTGAAAGTAGCCCGATCACTCAGAGAATCTAAGGGCTTCCAAAGATTCACAAAGAGGGGGCTCCCCTATGACCAATTGTCAACACCATAGGTGGTCCAACCGACCTCCTAGCAAGATGCCTTGCCTTGACGCTTAGACCCCTTGTTGGCTTCACAGAGCCTTTCATCAAAGACTCTTCGACATTTTTCAATGAGATAAAGAGCATAAAGTTTCACCCTGGGGACATTCTCATGATTTTCGATGTGGTCTCCCTTTACTGCCATTGAGGTCACCAAATGCCTCACGAACCCTGATACCGCTCGATTAGTTGAGATTTGTCTCACTTCTACTTTTTTAGCTTTGAAGGTGAATTCTATGAGTAGGCCTGAGGGGTCGCCATGGGCTCACCCCTCTTTCCATAGTCCAAATCATACTCTCTCTTGTTGTTTCAACCCAAAACAAATCCAATCAAATCCTCTGAGCTACTATACCTAGCCTAAAATCCATATCTGATCTTGTCATCTTGACTGAGATTCACAAGGAGAGAGCCCTCTCCCAACCTGGTAGGGCTAGCTACCAAGTTAAGCTTGGTTTGTGGTTATCCTAGGATTCGCTTTAGCCTGAGGTTGATTTAGGCTCTAACAAAAGACTTTGAATCAGAGGCTTTAGCCTCAACCTGTCTCTTGCCCAAGCTATGGGAGACATTTGTGGACGATAATAATGTCATCTAGTCTCATGGCCAAGAAGAGTTAGATTTTTTTTCCACCATCTCAGAAATCAATCCTCCTCCATAAATTTATCTATGGAGCAACAAATTGATGGGTTCTTGCGTTTCCTTGATGTTATCATTTCGAAGAATGATGACGGTTCTCTCTCCCACCAAGTGTTTTGGAAAAAAACTCATTTTGAGCAGTATCTTCATGCGAACTCCCATCATTTCCCTATTGAAAAGTTGGGTGTTCTCAACATGCTAGCTACTTGTGCACTAAGAATCGCTAATAAAAATAACCTTGATAAAGAGAAAGGCCATCTCTTTAATGTTTTTGTTAATAATGGTTATAGTAGGCACCAATGTCTGAAAGCTTTTGTTAAAGCTGGCAAAGGTCCCAAATTTAAGAAAGACCCTAAAGATTGAGTCTCAGGGGTTCATCTCCCTTTCGTCTAGTGGACCACTAATAAGATTGCAAGAATCCTTAGGAAGCATATTATTCCCTCAACCTTTAGATTCCTTAACACCATCTGTAGCTCCCTTAGATCGGTAAAAGACCCTGTTGACCTGAAGCACATGAAAGGTGTCTATGTTATTCCATGTTCTTGTGGAACCCCTTATGTTGGTGAGATGGGGTGCTCTATTAATTAGCCAATTCATGAGAATTCATCCGACATAAAACATGGGAGGACCTCATCTTCCACCCTGGTAGAACACACGGAGAATACTAAGCATCATATATGTATTGACGAGGCCCACGTTATTGCTAAGATTGCGCCTTTTCATCACCAGAAGTTTAGGGAGGCCACATAAATTGAAAATAGGTCGATAAATCTCAATAAGGATTATAGCTGGAATATTAGAAGTTATTGGATCCCTTCCCTTTCATCCTAGGCACCCCCCCGCACCCGCCCCTTATGTTGTTCTTTTTATTTTGTTCTTCTCTGCTATTTTTCCCCCTCATCTTCTGGGTTGTCCGTTTGCCCTTTTACTCATTTTCTTCTCATTGATTCTTATTCGGTATTTTATTACTTTATTAATATTTTTAATAGTTTAATATTAATTAGCTTAAAATTAGGAATAAAGATGTTTTAGTTAATATGTTCTAAAAATTTTACGCCTTAATTATTTAAAATAATATATAAATAAATAATCTTTATACTTGTAACATAAATGAAAGAATTTTAAACATAGAAACTAGTTAATTCCATTATACCTTTAGTAAATAAACATAAATTAATTAATTTAATAATCAATAATTAACTAATTAATTAAAAATAGATATATTTTTCCATAATTCTTGATTGACTTTAATTTGTATTCTATTTAATTTTAGGTGAGTAGAAATTGCTACATATTTAATTATATATAGTTAAATAAATTAAATTTTGAATTAAGTCAAATATTTAACTAACTAATTAGGTTATCTAATTAATAAACATTTATCAAATTTTCTTAATATTTCCTATAATAATAATAATATAGGTTTCCATATAGTTTAAGTAGTTTTGAAATAATAAAATGTCTATTAATGAGTTATTAGTTTAAGCTCAATTTAGTTAAATAAAAGTGGTTACATATAATTACAAATCGGAGTAAATATAACAAAAACTATCTAATTAATTAACTAACTATTTAAATTTCCATTTCCCTATCTCTTGGTCGAGTCCAGTTGTCCATTCCAATGTAGTTGTTTCCTTGGTCCAATGTAGTCGTTGAATGATCTGTTCTCTCTATTTAACTTGCAACTACGATCTGGTTCTTCAACTTGTGCTCATGATGAACCATACTTGGTGGTTTAAAACATGTCAACAAATGAATTGTGATGTGATTTTTTCCAAAAACACTTCTCAATAAACCATCACTTTTGTAGAGAATTTCTAAACCCTTTTTTTTTGTATAAATTAAGCAACATATAAGCTACAAAAAAATATCTTTGTCACAGGCAGCAGCCATGTCTACAGTTTGATTTGTATGTTGAGTCGTACTAAGTGAGTGTTCAATAGATGGGAAAAGCCATGATGCTAAGAAATTCAAAGCAACAACAACAGATGTATGGAGATTTTTTGAAAGATTTAGAAGTGAAAAGGAAAAAGAATTCCTTTGCATTGAAATGCATAAAATAATTTGTAAAGGACAACATTCTACCTGTTATCACAAATGTGCAGTCAACTAAGGAAGCTTGGTATAACCTTTAGAGGATTTTTCATGTAAGGGGGGAGTAATAAAGTTGAAGATGAAATGTTTGGTGAATCACACATGAAATTGGATGACAGTGATGATGGCGTATTACTAGCAAAATAGAAAAGGCACACAGAAGCTTGTGAATCCCATTGTGCACAAACACAAGTAGATGATGATTTAGTGAATCCACGGTGAATCCAACAACAAAGCTTTCTAAGGATAATGAAGTTGTCATTGAGGTAGCCAGTGTTATGGTGAATCCATCAATGAAATTTGCTAGTGTTAAGTTTGATCAATAATAGTTAGCCAAAGATAAATGGTTGCAGACGATGCAATAGAAACATCGTATCGACATGGTGCTATTCGATGAGAGAAACCCACTTAGTTCTAAAAGCCAAGTGGATTATAACCTATTCGGAGCAACATAGGTTACTAAAGAAGTGGAAGTTGCAAAGGTAGAGAAAGAAGTACAAGAAGAGAAGGTTCTCATTGCAAAGAAGAAGAATATTATGATGCACATGCTTTTAATCTTAACTTTGATTCTCAGTGTGAAGATGTTAGTAGCAACCAAAGAGAAACAACAATTTGAAGAAGAATTAAATTCCTTGAAGAATGGATTGCAACACCATGTCTTGATGATATATTTGTAGAGGTTACAACAATGAACATTGAACATAGCGTGGATGATGAAAACATTAATGGAAGTTTTAGGTATTGGAGTCCTGAAGAGATAATTTTTTACTATAAACTTATGTTGCAGTACAATATTGATGATGAAAAACACACAAGCAAAGATGGCTTGTGGGTGTAGTCCACATGCAAGACAACTTTTGAAGAATTTGAGGACATGC
This sequence comes from Pinus taeda, assembly GCA_000404065.3. Classification (NCBI taxonomy): domain Eukaryota; kingdom Viridiplantae; phylum Streptophyta; class Pinopsida; order Pinales; family Pinaceae; genus Pinus; species Pinus taeda. The sequence goes on along the minus strand of APFE030895790.1, from coordinate 97,955 downwards.
TTAGACATATTGGAAAAATGGAACAACTACACTAGAAAATCAAGAATTTGAAATTTGAAGCATACAACAAAAATAAAAAGTTAAAGAAATTCAGAGGTTACATGAATCAGAAGAAAAGAAAAATAAAAGGAAATCTAAGTGATGTTAATTTTTTTTTTGTGGTTGTATCTAAGGGGGAGTGTTGGAGAATCTAATTCCAACCATCTGCTAGGTGTCATAATTTTCCATCCAAGTGTCACATTTAATAAGAGTTTCGTCTAGCTCAGTTGAATTACATTTCAGTCATTTATTGGTGATGTCTGATATGTAATCTTATTTAACAGTTATTGACTAATATGAATAGCGATAAATTTGAATAGAAGTTGTATAAGTGAATGTTGAAGACAACATGGATGATGAAAACATTTATAATATTTTTAGGTATTCGAGTTTTGAAGAGATAAAATTTTATTCTCATCTTATGTTGCAGCAAATTGAAGCTCAAAAAATTCATGATGAATATCACACTACAAACCATGACATGTGCCAATAATCCACATAAAAACATATTTTTGAACAAATAGATGCTTAGACAATGTGAAATATTAGAATAGTTGCACTAGAGTTGAAAACCTACAGCCAGAAGTTAAAGCTGAAGAAATTTAGAGCATATAGGATATGGAAGAAAAGAAAAGGAAAGGAAATGCAGCGATATGATTTTTATAAATTGTAGGTCTAGCTGAGACATAGACCAACATGCATCTAAGTTTAATTTTTTTATGGTTGTAATTAAAGGGGAGCATTAGAGAAACTAATACAAACCACCTGCTAGGTATCAAAATTATCCATGTAAGTGTCACAGTCAATTAGAGTTTAGTCCAGTTCAGTTGAGTTCTAATTGAGTCTCACTCTAGTTATTTATTATTGATGTCTCTTATATAACCTTATTTAACTACTGATAATATTGAGAAGATTATATTTTCTCAACGTTTTTCATCCTCTAGCAATTAAGAGGAGGTACTTTACAATTTAGTTTAGTTTATTCTTTTGTGAATAGAATTGTTTTTTTAGAATGAGAACTTTTGGATAATTATTTATTACTTTAAATGATTATTAAATATTCCTGTAATAATTAAATTGATTTCAGCCCTAGGGGTGCTACTTGATGGTCAGCTAATGTATTACTAAAGTGATAAGTTGTTAATGTACACTAGGGTGATAAACTATTTGTGCCTTTGTGTAGGTCACAAGTTCAATCCTTCACTGGTGCAATTCTTTTCTAGCCCATGGGTTATGCTTGGGATAGTGTGGTTGCACCATTGTGGTTGCACCATGGGCTATGCGTGGGATAGAGTGGTTGCACTGTTGTGCTTACACCATGGGCTATGCTTGGGACAGTGTGGTTGGTTGCACTGTTGTGCATTCTCCATGGGCTATGCTTCGTACAATGTGGTTGCATTGTTGTGGTTGCATGGTGTCAAGAAAGTATGATAACCCCTTATTTTTCATTATGCTTCGGATAGTGTGGTTTCACCATGTGACACAAGTATGAGAACCTTGTGTTACTTCACCGTTGTGGGTTCATTGTGTCACATAGGTACGAAAACCATGTTATTTATTTTGTGTATTGATTCCTTGAGAAGGAACTTGAGAAATGCATTGCACCATCATATAAGTATGAAAAAACTGTTTTTATGATTCATATGACTGATTCCTCGAGAATGATCTGTTGAAAAAGTAAAATATAAAATTGTTTTAGAAACTATTTTTTATTCAAATTTCTAAAGTATAATCAATTTAGTTTCTTTATTAATAAAAAATTAAAAACCATCTTACAAAAGTTCACAATTAAACATATCTTTCATTCAATCAAACTAAACCACGAAGCCACGCCATGCTATTGATTCTGCGGATTAATTCCTTGAGAAGGAAATCGGGCAGTGTGGTTGCTCGATCACACGAGTATGAGAACCTCATGTTTCCGATTCAGTAGACTAATTCCTTGAGAAGGAATTTTTGAAACAGTAAAATATAAAATTTCTTTAGAAACTATTTTTTCTTTTCAAATTTGTATGAATTTTTCAAAATTCCTTTACCTAAAAAAAATTGGACTCAAAGATAACAACATGCTCCTACTAAATCGAACTGAGATGCAACCCCAACTGCCAACCATTTTTTAGTGACCCCACAATAATCATGTTGCCTTATTTGGGTCTCCTTTTAGGTACCCATCAAGAATCATTGTTTTTGCAGTAGAGGTCTCCCCATATTTGGGTATGTCAGTGGTTTGTTTTACAAGGGACACAATGAGTTACTCTACCAACCATTTTTTAATGACCCCACAATAATCATGTTGCCTTACTGGGGTTGCCTTTTAGGTACCCATCAAGAATCATTGTTTTTGTAGTAGAGGTCTCCCCGTATTTGGGTACGTCAGTGGTTTGTTCTACAAGGGATGAAATGAGTAACTTTAAAAATATATTGGTGTACTAAACCTAGATAGTCTTCATGGAGCTTGCAAATCCATGAATTTGGTGTCAACAAAAATGAAAAATCTATGTAGTTATGAGGATGGAAGATGTGGAGGTTATATATCATATTTCTATTGATATAGTTAAGTGACAAACAATGAAGAGAAACCATGGAGTAGATATTGTTATTTTTAATATTCAAAATAGTTAAATCGAATGACTTGAGTGAAACTCAACTAAAGTATAGTAAAATTGAACTGACTATGACTCGTAACACACAATAGAATCAAATGTGATGACACCTAGCAGAAAACGAGATTAATATCTAAACATCCCCTATCAATTTCAATTGTTACAAGTAGAGGCACATACAATACCTAATTTCTCTATTTTTAATTCAAATACATCTGTGAACAATGGCTTTGTTAAAATATCCATAAGTTGATCTTTGGAACCACAGAAAGAAAGTATTATGTCCCCATCATTAACAAGCTCACAAATGAAATGGAAACATGCATCAATGTACTTGCTATTTTTGTGGAAAACATGTTTTTTCGATAAATAAATTTTTTAACTGTTATCACAGTAAATAGGAGTTGGCTTATTCTGAACATTTGAAATATCTTTCAATAATATTCTCCATCACATTGCATCACAAGTCGTTGAGTTTGTTGCTACATATTTTTCCTCTATAGAATAGATTGAAATGATTGAGTGTTTCTTGGATTCCCATGAGATCGCATTGGTTCCAAGGTGAATTCATACCCTAAGGTTATTTTGCGATCATCTAGACTACCTATAGAATCACTATTTATATAACCTCAAGGTAAACAATTTTTAGAACGTGTGTACAACAAACCATAGTTTATGATCCCTGTAATATAACTTAACATCATTTTTGAAACATTCTAATTATCAAGTTTAGATGAATACATAAATCAGAGAGAAAACTTGTTGCAAACAAGATATCAGGTCTAATTGCAGTGAGATACAATGAACTACCAACTAGACTCTTATACAATCTTGGATCGACTAGTGGTGCTACATCTTCTTTTCTCAGCTTGTGCCTTGAGAAATTGGTGTATTAGCTGGTTTGAAATTGGTCATTCTCAACTTTTGGATGATATGAGTGGCAGATATTTGTTGGCCAACAAAAGTACCATTAGTGGATTGTTTAATTTCAATACCGAAGAATTATTTCATGACCCCTAAAAGTCATGTCAATTTTTTTTTTGCATTATTGTTTTGAATTCTTCTAACATCATATTCCTTGTATAAAGAAAATCATTTATGTAAAGGAATACAATAAGAATTTTACCTTCATAAGGTTTAGTATACAAAGTTGGCTCATGGTTTCTTTTGCAACATCCACATTTGTTGAGATAGGTGTCAATGTGATGGTACCAAGATCTTGGAGATTGTTTGAAATCATACAAATATTTCTTCAATCTATATACCTTTCACTCCCACCCTTGAACTTCAAAACTAGGAGGCTTATCTACATAAACATATTCTTGCAATATACCATTCAAGAAGGCACATTTTACATCAATCTGATAAGATTTCCGTTTTTGTTCAGTTGATGTGGATAAATGATTCTGACAATGTATAACCTTGCTACCGGAGCAAAGGTTTCACCATAGTCGACATCAAATTGTTGTGATAATCCTTTGGAAACCGACCTTGCCTTATGTTTCTCAATCTATCATTTTTCATTTAGCTTGGTCTTATATACCCATTTTAGACCAATTCTGGTTTTGTATCTTGGGAGATCATCTAATTCCCAGGTCTGGTTCTTCTATATGAAAACAATTTCTTGGTTCATTTCACCAACCCAATGTTTTTCTTTAACTTCTTCTTCGAAATTGGTTGGTTGAGTTGAAATAAATGCAAACATATTTTGTTGGTGAAACTCATGCTCATGCTCATATATTTATCTTAAGATTCTTGCTTTTTAACTGTCTTAAGAAGATGTCGAATCACTCATGGATTCACTACTTGAATATTTACCATTTTCATAATGTTATGATTCCTCTTGAACCTACAATCTTGGTAGCTATGGTGGATAAAAAGACAGATTTGAAGCTTCATCAACGTGGTCAGACTAATATTTATTTTCAAAAGATTTATCATATTTGTTTAAATCAAACTTCTTGGTAATTGTATTGTAGAGTATGTATGCCTTTGACTACTCACTATAGCCTACGAAAATACATATTTTACTCCTATCCTCAAGCTTTTTTCTTAGCTACTCAAGAACATGTGAAAATGCTATTGATTAAAACATTCTAATGTAAGATACATTTACCTTTTTACCATCCCATGCTAATTCAGGTACAATATCTTGGAGATTGGTTGTTTGAGATATTTTGAGAACATACACTACTGTCAAACTACTTTAGCCCAATAGTCAGTTGACAACTTCTTCTCACAAAGCATACATTTGGCCATGTCCATGATTAACTGATTTTCCATTCTTCTACTCCATTATGTTGTGGAGTACATATATTTGTGTTATTCATTATAATTCCTTATCATTGACAAAATGATTAGAATATCTTATAGTTGTACCCTCCTCCTATATCTGACTTGAGGCTTTTAAAGGATTTCCACTCTACTTTTCTGGTTCTTCTTTGAATTCTTTGAACATTGAGAATGTGTCTAATTTATTTTTGAGAAAATACACTCATATCTTCCTGCTATGATCATTAATGAAGGTCAAAAAGTGAAGGCTACGACTAATGGACCGTGTTTTCATTGGCCACATATATTTGTATGGACTAGCTCTAAAGGATCTTTTTCTCTAGAGGAAGATGCGGGAAATCTATCTCTTTTATGCTTGGCAAGAACACAAATTTCACAATTACAATCATTTTCAGGAGACTAGTTACCATTGAATGTTTCTAATGGAGAATTAGACTCTTGAATGGGATGTGGCCATAGCTTGAATGCCATAGTTGAGACTCATGTATTTTTGACACATTGTGAGCAAATGACTTTGAAAGATTTCAACTTCTAAGAGTGGAAGGAAACATTGTATTCATGGTTTTTTTAACCTTTGCTATTGGTATTATTTTGGGTGATTTGTCATAGATATAACATGTGTTCCCTTGGAATATTACATCATACCATGTTCCATTAATTGACATGCACCTATGAGGTTATGCTTTAAATTTGGAACATAATAAACATCAGGTATGTATTTATGTCGATTATGTTAGGTAAGAACATGGAGAATACCTTTTCCTTCAACTTTAATACAAGAACAATATCCAAGCATAATTTCTGATGTTATGGAAGCATCCAAACAAGGAAGTAGATTTTTGTTACTTGTCATATCATTGTTGCAACTACTATCCAACAACCAAAGATCCTCATGAAGCACAATAATTAGATATTGTGATGAAGAACAAAATTTAGTTATTGACAACCATGATAAAATATTTTATTAATAATTGATAGATGAATAGATGATTACATTTTTGTGAGAGGCCCTCGCTATATACCGCCTTAGGTGCCTCTTGGTGAATGGGCATGATCTTTTGATCATGCCCTTTCCCTAATAAACTATAACAAACTAACTAACTTTTTACATGTCATTGCCTTCCTCTCAAAATAATGCTTTTCCTCAAATAATACATAACAACGGATGTTTTTGATGAAATGTTTCAGTCTCCCAAGAAGCTTCTTTTTCTGGTAAGTTGCTCCACTTGATCAAGTATTCCTTGATTGTATGAGATCAAACTTCCTTTCTCTAGTAGATAAAATACCTTCTGGTTCTAGAATGACCCATCCTTCATCATCTACGGATGGAAGCATTAATTGTGTTGATTGATGGTCACCTAGTGCCCTTTTAATCCAAGAGACATGGAAGGCATTGTGAACATGAATTTTCTTTGGAAGGCTTAAACTATATGCAACTTGGCTGATATTTTTATTGATCTAATATGGTCCGTGGAACTTTGGTGCCAATTTATTTTTTCCTTTTGTTTTCAAGGAAAATTACTTGTATGGTTGTAGCTTAATAAATACCAAATCTTCGAATTCAAATCCTCTTTCGGTTCTATTTCGGTCCACTTGTTTCTTCATACGGTTCCTTTCATTCTTCAATTCTTTTTTAGGGTTTGGACGATTTTTTGGGTTTCTTCTAGTTGGTTTTTAACAGCGGGTAGATTTGGTTGGACAGTCACTAGATCCTTCCATTTTGGGGGTTCATATCCATACAAAGCCTAGAATGGCATCATTTTTGTTGACATGTGATAAGTAGAATTATACCACCTCTCAACGACATGCAATGATTGAGCCCACTTATTTTTTTTTTCTGTAGTGTAGCAATGTAGGCAGGCCTCCAAAAATTTATTGACAACCTCTGTTTGTCCATCTGTTTGAGGGTGATAAGAGGAACTCATATTTAGGTAGGTTCATATGTGGTCGAACAATTCCTTCCATAAATTACCCTTGAATTTAACATCTCTATCACTTAGAATGACTTTCGGAAAGCCATGTAACCTATATATATTTTCGCAAAATATTTCAGCGATTTGCTTAGCTGAGTCTGATTTCTTTATTGCCATATAGTGGGCATATTTCGTGAGTTTGTTGGCAACTATGAAAATATTGTCCTTTCCTTCAGATACGGGTAATCCTTTAATAAAGTACATTGATATTTATTCCCATTTATGATTCAGAATGTTTAAGGGGTGAAGTAATCCATGTGTCATAATATTTTCACTTTTATTTCTTTGACATGTGTAACATTATGCTGCATAATTCTGAATATGGTGACTCATCCCTTTCCAAAAGAATGATTGGCATGCATTGTAGTAGGTCTTAAAGAATCCTACATGTCTGGCTGACGGTGAATCATGTGACACTTTGAGTATCTTGGGTTTCAAATTGGATTTTTCATTCAGATAGATTATTCCTTTGTACCATAGAATATCATTCTTCCACTCAAATCTTGAGTTGTTTAGAATGTTATTGATTATTGCAGTTGTTTATGGATCCTTGGCATACTCATTTCGAATCTCACTAAGCCATTCAGGCACAACAACCGAGATTGCAAGTAGTGTTGGTTCTTCATCTTTCCTAGACAGGGCATCTACTACTACATTGTCTTTTCCCCTTTTATGTAGTATTTCCATGTCAAAGGTAGGAATCTTTTCAATCCATTTTTGTTTTTCTTCGGAAAGTGAAGGAGGTGCCAGAGATTGTTATGGTTTATTCGAATGGAGAACTTACTTCCCAAAAGATATTGTCTCCGCTTAGCCAGTGCATGCATAATAATGAGCATTTCCTTGTTGTATGTGGACTTGAGACGTTCTCTTTTATTGAGCTTCCTGCTTTCAAAAGCTATTAGATGCCCTTCTTGCATTAACACTGCACCTATACCGAATTTGGAAGCATCACACTCAATGATAAATGGTTTATAGAAATCTGGAGTAGCTAATACCGGGGCACTAGACATAACTTCATTTAATCCTTAAAAACACCTTCGTGCTTCATCATCCCATTGAAATGAATTCTTCTTTAAAATGTTTGTCAGAGCTGTCATTATATGTGCATAGCTTTTAATAAATCTTCAGTAATATCAAGTCAATCCTAAGAACCCCCTTAGCTTGGATACATTAACTGGTTTGGTCCATCTCCTTATAGCTTTGATTTTATTAGGGACCACTTTTACATCTTCCTGGGATATAATGTGTCCGAGGTATTCTACTTCTTTCTTTCCAAAGCTGCATTTGGATTTTTTTGTGGAGAACTGATGCTCCTCTAGTAGTGTAAGAATTTTATCCAGATGTTGTAAGTGCTCCTTCCAAGTTTTACTGTAAATTAAAATATCGTCAAAAAATACTAATACAAACTTCCTAAGATATGGATGAAATAATTCATTCATAGTGGCTTGAAATGTTGTTGGTGCATTGGTTAACCAAAATGGCATTACTTTAAATTCATAGTGACCTTTGTGTGTTCAGAATGTCATTTTCGGTATGTCTTCCAACCTAATTCTAATTTGGTAATACCCTCACCTTGAGTCCAATTTTGAAAAGTATTTTGTGCCATGCAGCTTATCCAACATTTTGTCGATAAAGGGGATTGGGAATTTGTTTTTAATCGTTATTTTGTTTAATCCTCTATATTCAATACATATCTTGAATGAACCATCCTTTTTTCTTACCAATACCACAGAAGCAGCATATAGACATTTACGTTTCAAGCTGATCCCACACTTTAAAAGGTCTCAGATTAATCTCTTAATTTCCTTCTTTTGGTGATGTGGATATCGATATTGCTTGATGTTGACAGGGTCTCACCTTGCTTTGACTTTTATTGTATGCTCAATTTATCTATTAGGAGGCATTTTCATAGGTAGGTCTTGAAATAACTTTTCATGCTTTTGAATTAGATCTTGTACCTGTGGTGACTCTTCACTGATCATATTTGCAGGTAACATTTCTAATTGGTGACATTGTACTCTATAAGCAGGTGCTCCTTTTCAACTCATCTTCATCATTTGAGATCATGTTACAATTTGATTCTCTGGTTCTTGGAATCCATGTAATTTGTACGTCTAGCCTCCCATATACCTCACCTAAAACCAACGATCCCGTGAGCCCTATGAAAGGCATGGGCTATTTTGGGAATTCTCAAGCATGGGTAATTCAGGGAATTACCCATACCCTTTCTGGGGCCCATGGGCCCTCAATTTTTTATTTCTTTTTATTTTTAATTATTTTTAATGTGTCTTATTAGTGTGTTTTTTAAATTTATATTTGATTTATTTAATTAATTATTTATTTATTTCTATTCTATTTTAATTTTTTTGGTGTTTTTTTTTCAAATTTTTTAAGGGTTTTTTTCCAAAAAAATTGTTTTAATGTTCTTTTCTTAAAGTTTTATTAGTTTTAATGTTTGTTTCTTTAATTTAATTGTATTTTATCTTTTATTTTCAAGTTTTCTTTTAACATGTCATTTTCTAATTGTTATTTTTACCTAAAATTATATTAGAACTATTTCTGTTTTGGCAAAAAATTTCAAATGTCATCATCTTTGGATATAAAATTCAGAAAATTTGTTATTTTTCCAATTTTTTATTCTATTTTTCATTAAAAAAACCTTATTTAACATGTCATTTTAGCTAAAAGGTCCCAAAAAAAATTAAAAAATTAAATTATTTTATTTATATTAATGATATTATTTTTTTTAAACTTTGCAAAAAAAATTAAACATTTCACTTTAAAAAAACATTGCAAAGAAAAAGAAAAGACACATGTCTGGAAAATCCTTAAAAACCAAACATGTTAGGATGAAAAACAAGAATGGGAATAAGGCAACTTGAGAAATTGTTAAATAATCAGCATTTAAAAAAAATGTGCATACTTAGGACATAAGAAAATTTAAAGTGTTAAAAATATGTCGTACAAAAATATTGATGTTTTTCAAAATATGTATGAAAATCACCAACATTTTGAATAAGTTATCCACAATTAATACATTACAAAATTTAGAGTGGAAAAAACAAGTCCTCTAAAAAAAATTGTTGATCTTTCATAAACACTTTTCAAAATCATCATGAAAATCACTAGCATTTAAAAAAAAAATGTCCATATGTGATATATAAGAAAATTCAAGGTGTGAAAAATAAGCCCTCTAAAAGAAGGCTTTGATGTTGCATCAACACTTTTTAAAATCAGCATGAAAATTACTAACATTCAAAAAAAGGTTCATACTTGATAGATAAGAAAAATTAAAGTGAGAAATATGTTGAAAAAGAAAGGTGCATTTTGAATCAGCACATTTCAAAACCAAATGATTTTTTGCTACCTCATAAAAGAGGGTACTCAGTACAATTCTTGTTTGATATTTTACATTGTTCCTAATAATCTCTCAACTAAAAAAATATAGGAATACCTTTTCATAAAAGTTACAGATGAATGAATAACAAGTGTAATGAAGAATTGACGTAAATATGAATTAAAGACCAACTTTCCAAAAAACAAGTCTTATTAGAAAAAATTTAATTCCCTTTTTGTTGATGAAACCTTTCAATGAGACCTGCTATTCATCCTTCTTATTCATCAAAATTGTCATATATTGATGCATTTCCTACCTTCTAGTTAAAAATAATTGCATGTCAAAGATTATGGAATCCTTGATTTTATGTTCATGCCCTTGAAGCCGATTATCTTTCCTAAATCCTTTGAATCCATGTTTCTTTTCTTTCATGTTATCAAAGACAATTGTGGGAAGGAAATTTTGTTTTTGGAAAGTGGGTACATCAACCATATGGAAGATAAGAAAGATCTTTTTTTCTGCATTGATGCTCTAATCAAATATGAAATTAATCTTGGTGACACTCCTGTATAAAAGATGAAGGGAAAGGTATTGTACCCATTCTCACTAATTAAAATCAACGAAAAAAATCCATCATCTTTATTATGTTACACACTTTAAGCATAATCTCATTAATGTAGGTCAATTAAAAAAAACAACTATAATGTAATATTGCAAGGGACAACTTCTTACATTTATGACAAACCTCCCAGTAGAAAACTTATAGCAAAGGAAGAAAAAACAAAGAATAACATGTGTGTCTTGACTCTCAAAAGAACAAATCTATCATAGTTATTTAATCATAATTTTTCAAAGATATATGAGTCGCAATTATCGAACTTGTGGTATTTTCATATTCCCTTCAAGATTCTTAGTCTTGTTACAAAACATTCTATGGTCATTGGTCTTCCTATTGTGAATGAAAAAGAATGTCAATGTGAAATTTTTATTCTCCAAAAGAAATAAAGAGGAAACTTTCCCACATACTCTAATATAGAAAAAGAGCCCTTAGAACTAGGCCACACAAATATCTATGGACCAGTGAAAACACAATCAATTGGTGGTTGTTTTTATTTTTTAATGTTTATTGATGACTATAGCTGGAAAATATGGATTTATTTTCTTAAAAATTTGTTTGATTCTTTATTCAAGTTTAAATATTTCAAAGAAAAATAAAAAAAGAAAGTAGAAAGTTTTTGAAAGTACTGAGGTCAAACAAAGGAGGAGACTAAAGTTCTAAATATTTCACAACTTTTTCACGAAAACAAGGCATCATTATGTATAACAAAACTAGATACGCTCCATGACAAAATAGAGATTCTGAAAGAGAAAACCCATTGAAACATGAATATGGCAAGATGCATGTTTTACAAAAATTAGTTGTCCAATGAGTTTTGGGATGATGTTGTCAATATTGCAATATATATTCTCAATAGATCTCAGGTAACGAATGTTAAAGCTACAATACCCTTGGAGGCTTGGGGTGGTAGGAAGGTGAATTTATCTCACTTTCGAATATTTGTTTCTATAACATTTGCACATGTTCCATAGAAGCTATGACAAAAATTTGACAACATAAGTGAAAAATGCCTCTTTGTAGGATATAGTGAATAGTGAAAAGCCTACATATTCAACAATCCACTTACCAAGAAATTTTTGTTTATAGATGTTAATTTCTTAAAAAAAAACTTAGTTTAAGAAATTGATGAGCCTTTAGCTTAACATTTTCATCCACCGAGATTACCAATATTTCAAGCACGAGAAGAGTCGAAACACTTTGGAAATGGTGCTTCTTTCGATAGTGAATCATCAAGTTCAGCACATAAATAGAAAAATAGAAGTGTCGAGGATATGTGTTAGGAAGAACATGAATTTTAGTAGAAAAAACTTTTTTTCCTTTGTTTCCTATTAACCAAACCACTTTGAGGAAGAAGCAAAAGGCGAAAATTGGGTTGATGTAATGAATCAAGAAATCACAACCATATAGAAAAACAAAACTTGGGAACAGGTTGATCATCCAAAGGGAAAAACCAATGTTGTTGTCAAGTGGGTCTAGAAGATAAAATTTAATGAAAGAGGAAAATTTGAGAAACATAACACAAGGTTGTTTTCTAGAGGGTTCTCTTAATAGCTTGGCATAGAATATGGGGACCGTGTTCTCCAGTAGAAAGGTTCGATAGAGTAATAAATATTTTGGCCACTGCAGCTCAAAATAAATAGAATGTTTATCAACTTGATGTTCAATATTCTTTTTCAAATGGAATATTGGAAGAATAATTTTATGTGGATCATCCACTTGGATTTCAATTTCCAGGATGAGAAAATAAATTGTATAAGTTGAAGGAATCCTTATATGGATTGAAAAAATCTCCCCAAACTTGGAACAATCGAAATGGATCTTACCTCATCAATAATGGATTTTGTAGAAGCATCCATGAGTCAAATCTTTATACAAAAACAAATAATGAAAGTAAAATTCTTATTTTTTTCCTATATGTTGATGATTTTATCTATACAAGTAATTTGATGTTAGAAAATTTTAAATCTACCATGAAAGCACAATTTAACATCATTGATCATGGCCTCATAAAGCATTTCTTGGGAATTAAAATTAAGCAATCCGCAACTCGGATTTGTGTCTGTTAACAAAATTAGGTCATTGAAATCTTGCACAAGTTTAAAATGATAGCTGAAACCATAATTTTTCTAGGCACCAAGCTAAGTAAACAAGATGAAGGATCATTAGTTGATTCTACTTTGTATAATTGTCTAGTTGGAAATATCTTTTATCTCACTCCAACTACATCACATTTAATGTTTGAAACTATATTTGTTTCTAGATTTATAGAATCACCTAAGGATTCCTACACAAAAGTTGTAAAAATAATTTTAGGATATGTTGTAGGGACACTATACTATGGCTTATGGTACAAGAGTTATGAACATTTCTTACTCTCAGGCTACACAAAAAATAACTATGAAGGGTACTTAGATGATTGGAAAGCATATCATGATATGTTTTTCACTAAGGAAAAAATATCATCTCATGGGCATCGAATAAACAACAAATTGTTTCAATATCTTCTACAAAGGAAAAGTATGTAGTTTCATCTTATGAATCTTAACAAGAAGTATGGCAGAGAATGCTATTGAATGATCATTCACATTTTCAAAAAGAGCCAACTCCTATTTGCTATAATAACAACTATATCATTGCATTGTCGAAAAGTAATATGTTTCACAAAAGGAGAAAACATTTTGACACATGTTTTCACTTTGCTCAAGAGCTTGTCAATAATCTATATACATTTCTTTATTTATGTGAATCACAAGATCATCTTGTAGAATTTTTTGCAAAACCAATAGAGAGAACTGTATTTCAATTTCAGATAGATCACTTGGGTATTGTAAGTGCCAATAATTTAACAATTGATATTAGGTTGGGATATTGAAAACATTCATATCTTTGTCTCATCCTTGTCGACTATTTGTCATAGTTAGTTTTAGTTCATTTCGATCAACTTAAGTGTACTTGAGTTTTAGTTGATTTTTACTCTAGTACAACTTTAGTTATTTATTCATGGATATTGCTTTGTCTCCTATGTAATCTTATTTCGTTTTTACCAAATAATGTTTTACTAAATAATGTGAATAATGAAATAATGTAAAGAGCCATTTTCTACACTTCCATTTTCTATTTCATTCTTTTCTTTGTTTTTTAATTCTCAATCCTCATAAAATTCTCAATCCTCATAAACTCTTGCATCCTAATAACTTTTGCATGTGAGAATTTAATTTATTCTATTTACTTGAATGTAGCAATTCCTTTCTGAAAAGATAAAATAACTTAACATATTTGTACCTCTTGTTCATAATGAAAATTTTACATATACAATATAAAACTTGTAAAGTTGTTAAAACCTTTTGGGTAGTATATATGAAAGGCATGTAAGAAATAAAGTAGACTAATTACAATGTTTCTTTACATTTAGCAACGAGAAGAATGATTGTCTTAATAAACAATGTTAAAGCTTTTGCTATATGTAAAAAAAAAAATCAGAATATGAATAAACATTGTTAAAACTCTTGCTATATGTAGAGTGCCACCCAGCTCATATTTATTATTCATATGGTTTTTTTTTTTTTTTTTTCATATTTATGATATTAATAATTTATTTTCATTTAAATTATTAATATTAAAATATATTAAATTAATAATATATTATATAAATTTTTATGATTTAGTTATTGTTAAAATATTTAAAAATAATAATAAAATTCATTCGGTTCCAATTTTTGTTTCCGGACCCGTAAAATTAGATAAAATTATTAAAAAAAAATTAATATATTTAATATATTATATAAATATGATATATTATTACAAAAAAATTATATATTCTATTTTTCTAAACATTAAATTCTAACCGTTAAAATTGTTTCCTTCAAATATTACATAAATAATTAAGCTATAAAACATAATAAAATAGATTAAATCGCTATCTAATAAGTGAAACTACTAAAACTTTGAACCCAAATTTTAATAATTGAAATTTAATTACAACATAGACAATAACAATTAGAATTCGAACGGCAATTTTAATTGCAACTTAGGCCATAACAATTGGTCTTCGAAATGCAATTTAAACAATAATAATTACTAAACAAAAGCCTTTGATAAGAATTTCGAACTCTTAAATTATGATTTTGGTATCTTATTTTTTCATAAACTTTTTCACAAACAATTCAAATTATTAATAAAAAATGTATAAAAAATTATGAAATAATATATTTTGATTTAGGTTATTAAAGTGTGATATTATTCTGAATTGATTAACTGATGAACATTTTTAAAATAAAATGCACCGAAATTCAGAGAATAAAACAAAATTAAAGGTATATTTACTGTTTTCATGATTTACCAATAAGATATTAGTTTTTTTATCAAAATAAATAGAATTTGAAAATATCATGAAAATAAAATATTATTTTTAAAAATATTCAAGAACATTAAGAAAATTTTTCAGTTATGGTTATTAATTATTTAAATTATTATTTTTGAGTTTATTTCAGTTATTGGTATCTAATTATTTTAAATTATTATTTATGAGTTTGATTTGATGAGTTATTAATTAAAAATAAGTTACATAATAATAGAAAATGATAAAAATAAGTTTAAAACGTTTTTAGAATTAATAGTATATATGTTGATTATGATGATTAACCATATACTAAAATCAATATAGTTTGTGAGATATTATGAAAGTCGAAGATTAATTGTGACCCTTTAAAAGATTCAGTGTGACCCTTTAATAATTTATATGTGGATTCTGGTTGTAAAGATAAATTCAAGGTTCAGCATTTCCATTTCCAAATGTATTATTAATCAATTTCTACATATGAAATTAACTTAAATTGGCCAACAATTATTTAAATGTTCACTCGTTAAACCGATCGATGCGGATCGTCAAGTCGAGGTAAATCGACGATAATTGTTTAAATATTGACTCGTGGACCAAAATAATGTATCTAACGAACAATCATTTATATATTGACGGGTGAAGCCGATCGATGTCAATAGTCACGCCTAAATAACTTTAAACAACGAGAGATTATTTTAATATCGACTCGTGATCCTACTGCTGCGCTAAAATAGTAAACAAAATCAGCGAACACAGCGATACTTTAAGCATGTCATATTCCGAAACCATAAAGCTACTTACGTTTATGTAATTTCTACCAGTAATAAAAGGACTCGTTATTTGTCCCCATAGCCGTTTTATTAAGTTGTTCAGTTTTCCAGTTTTCCATATTAACTTGTTATGTTTTATTTTATTTATGATGAATATTGTATTATGAGTATTGGTAAAGTTATTATTGACTTCAGATCTAATTTTTTTTCGTGGAAAAATTCGTAATTTTCATTATAGGAGAAAATTACATTTCGTATATGTAGAGCATTACTTAAGAGAGGCATTGTTTGATTCAAAAAGTGATAAAAATTTGTGCATTCCTCCACGTCGGAAGTGGGCTATATGAGCATAACATAAAAGAGAGTTGTTGGCCTCTTCACAAAGAGGGTATGGTGCTATATAAAAGTTCTAATAAATATTTACAATATAAACAAAAGATAATGTCAAAAAAACTTGTCCCTTGCAATGCTGCTTCAAAAAGATTCAGGATCTATGAAGGGTATGATAGTGCAGATAGATGACACCATCATTTTCCTCGCATATCAACCAAGTATCGTCATCCTTGAGTGTTGCTTCCTTGGATAAGTGGTCAGCAACTGTGTTCTGCTCCATGTAAATATGTTGACAAGTGAAAGAGCCAAACGTCATAATAAGTATGAGTCTCATCCAAAATATGCTTCAATGTATATGCATTGCAGATGTGTTTTTTGTTGATCCAGTTGACAATCAGTTTTGAATCACCATATAGTTGCAGGTTTGTGCATTGTTTATATATAGAATATTGGATGAGGTATTTAGCAGTTGTAAGCTCGACATAGTTGTTTGTTCCTCTGCCCAAACCCAATTTTATTTTGAAAGAGTGTGATACTGATAAGTGCAATGTAGCTCCCCCTCCACAGCGCGATTCCTGTGCCGATCCATCAAAGTAAGTCTGTGGAATGGAGGAGTTAATGACTTCTAGCTCAATACTTCTATGATGTTTTTGAGTGGTGCCTTTAGGAACCAAATGATACTTTGCTAAGGTTTTGTTCAATATGGAAGGCCAATAGGGGGAATTTTTCTGAAATATAAATTGATTCCTGGCTCTCCATAATGCCCAGCAAACGAGTAAAGGTATGTTCCTTTCCTTGCCTTTGGTGTCTTTCCACCAATTATTCCATGGATCCTTTAAGTTGTTGTCGTGCTACTGACAGTGAATGGAGAGCATTGAGAGAAAACCATACCATAGTTCTTGTGATATAGGGCAATCCAGAAAGAGGTTTTTTGTATCTTCATTATTGTTATTGGATAGGTCACATCAAAAAGGCCCTGAGAAAGATTGTTTCATTAGGTTTGCCCCCATCGGGACCTTGTTGTTTAATATAGACCACAGAAGCAACTTCATTCTTGGGGCCACTTTTAACTTCCATAAAAGGTTCCACCAAGGCTCAAAGGCTGGCAGCTTGAGGGGGTCCATCGCAACAAGATATCCTAACTTGGGGGCACAATATCTATGCTTGGAAACGGTCTAAATAAGCTCATCATCTCCCTCTGTGATCCTGATATGGGCCTCTTTTCATGCAGATATGTAGTCTCTCCAGTATTGTTGCTAGTGTGGGGGAATGTTTACAACAAATACTGTTCTCCAGGCCTGCTGAGTCAGAGTGGATTGACAATTGTCAGCTATGTGACATATATGTGTTATGCCTTGGTCAGCAAGGTGTGTTCTCAGCTCTTTGAGAAGTTTGTGTGCATTGCCATAGCCTACCCATGGGCCTTCTCCTAAGTTTGTGTGTAGAATGCAAGAGTTCTTAAGTAGTACCAATCGCCTCATGTTTCTCCCTGTTATGCAAAAAGGAAAATTGTTCATGGGATATGTGGAGGGACAGAAGTGGCTTGATTTAATTTATAATCTTGGCTATGATTTTACATATGCAATTCCATAAGGATATAGGCCTAAAGTCATCAAAGGAGGAGTTCTTGTCAGCTTTGGGCATGAGTGCAATAAAAGTGGATTTAAGGCCATCCGGTATCCTTCCGCTGCTTTTTGCTCTCCTCTATGATTCTAAGGAGGTCCGTTCCTAAAAACTCGAAGAAGGTGATGTAGAATTCCACTGTCCAGCCATCTAGGCCTAGAATTTTGTCCTTCTTTAGCCACCTTAGAGTGTCTTCTAGCTCTTCTAGTGAAACTTCCCTCATGAGTTGCTATTTTGCCTCTCGGTTTACATCAGCGGGAAAAAGTTGCGCAATTCGCATTACTTTAGCCAAGGTAGCATTGGGAGGAGCCTTGTAGATTTCTTTGAAGTGTGTACATGCCAGTGCAGCCAGCTCTCGGAAGGATTGAACTGAACGGCCATGTGTGTCTTTGAGCTCCCATATTGTATTAATGGCCTTCCTCCCATTGGCATGTTTATGATAGAATTTAGTGTTATCGTCCCCCTCCTTCGGCTAGATGGCCCAACTACGAAGTCGCAAACTCTCTTCTTTGTCTCTTAAAATTAGAGTTATCTTCTACAGAGATGCAGAGTATTTATCCTTTTACTCCTGAGATACTATAAGTCCTCCCGTGTCCTCCTCGAAAGAGTAGATATCTTCCTCTGATGTTATGAGAATATTCTCTTCTGCTTCGCTTTTCTTCTTAGCCCACATCTTGGAGAGGAACTTCAACTCCTTCATATTATACGAGAAGTCTTGCATGAGGTTCCCTGTATAGCTGGAGGGGTTTTCCTTCCAAATATTGGTCACCATTTTTGTGTATTCCACATCCTGTAGCCATGTGGAATTAACTTTGAACGGGGACTTTGGTTTGTCTATAACATCCTGCAGCTCTAGGTAGATAGGGGAATGATTATATAGGCTGCTAGAGCTCACCCATTATCTGATATGGGATCCCATGTTGACCAAGTATTCGTTTATGAGAAATTTGCCAAGCCCTCTGGCCAGGCTTGCATCCCCTAATCTATTGCTCCTCCGAGCGGGTTGTAATTTGGCTGAGGGGATATCAATAAAGAGGTGGCTCTCTAGGATCTTTTCAAAGAAAATAGACAACACGTCCACCTATGCTTGATTGCCCCAAGATTCTGCATACCCCAAGCAGAAATTTAGGTCCCCCACAAGATGATGTTATCTTGTTGCAAGAGGATTGAATTAAGTAGTATCCTCCAAAAATCGGCTCTGTCCTAATAGGGTCCATATACATTAATGATCTTGAAATCTGCTTCAAGAGTAGGAGAGTAGACGTCTACTCCCAAATACCCCCGTCCTCCCTAAACCCTCAGAGTCTTGATGGTATGGTTGCATATGCCCAAAGTTAACCCTCGAGATTTTCCCATGGCATCTAGGGCATGGAAGGTCCAAACTAGTAGCAAAAATTCAAATAAGGGGGTGACAATGCTCAGAAGGCCAAGGGTTTCTTGAAGGAAAATAATGTCTACAAGCTCTATAGAAAATAGACACTTTAGGGCTATTCTTTTATCCGAGCTAGCCATCCCATGACAGTTGAAGGAGAGGAGCATTATGGGGGGAGGATAGGGGTTTACAATGCTATAAGGGCCGAGTCGATGGTTTTCTATTTTCTAGATGCAATTTCCTCCCTGGCCTGAAGCTTGGCTTTGGAGAGATGGGAGGGACACCCCCAGGGTTTTGGGAGAGGGGGGTTAGAGACAATCCCAAAGCCTATGATGTCTAGGCCTAGGGAACACATTCTAGGGTGAAGGGGGTAACATGATTCTAGAGGAGGGTGAAAAGGAGATATGGGAGAGGGTGCACCAAAGAGGGAAGGTTGTGGGAAGGAATAAGCAGGAGGGGGAGGTGCTATGGGACACTACTGCAAGTTAGGGGGTCGTTGGAAGAGTCAAGAAGGATGAGAAAGTGAATGGGAGATATTCATGGGTGCGACCAAAGAGTCTGTAGTCCAGTCATGCAATGGAAATGATGGAAATACAGGAGAAACAAAAGTAGTATATACAAAAGAGAGATGAGAATTATTCATACCCGTGGAATAAGTGTCCCTTATAGCTGCCCGAGCTCTTGTCAGAGGTGGGGAGGGAGGGAAAAGTGGAGCTTTCCCACGCTTCTTCCTTAATTCTTTTTTGTGCACCTTTTCTGCTTCTACCAAGACTTGTTGTGACTGATCTTCCCCTTCCATAGCTAGTTGAGGTTGTTCCCAAGGGGTACGAGCATCATGGTATTTGTCCTTTGCTTGGTGCCCCCTCTTATTGGTCAAGGGATAGCCCTTATATACGTGCCCAACCTTGTGGCACCTACGAAATCTATAGGGTATACCTTCATAGTCCAGTGGCTACTTCTGGGTGAATGATCTCCATTGAATGGTAATGTATTCTTGTATCCCTCCCCTAGTGTCCATGTCCACTAGAATCCTAGAAAAAACCATCTTTCCAGTAGATAAATAGGAATTATCAAATTCCATCTAAGTGCCAATTGAGTTCCCTATGCGACGGAAAATATCTTTAGACCATAAGTGTAAAGGGATCCCTGGTAATCTAACCCAAATCCGTCCAACGCCTATCTGCTCTGAATCTGGGTCAAAGAGTAGTGACCAACACTTCAGGAGGATTGCGGCATGCTCGAAGTGCCAATATGATGATAACACTCAGTTTGTGTGATCTGGCCTAGAGAAATATAAGGAAAACCACCCCTTCACAAATATCTGTACTTGGGGCAAGTAAGCTAAATGATGCCCCCAGACCTCTGAGACCCATGCTTTTAATTGAGTTGTCGTATAGTTTCGTCCCCTAATTCTTCCGACTAGAACCCTATCTGCGAAATCCATTGTGCCACCGAGCTAGATATCCTCCTTGAGTCTGAGGAAAGTGTCGACAACTTTGGTTCAAAATCACGTAGACTTCTTGGAGGGCCTCACTTTAGCAGCTGAGTCTCCCCGATGGTCAAAGATGTACTCAGGTTTAGGGGGATTTATGGGGGGAAGGTATGAGTCGACATGGAGGGCATCTGATAATAAGGGGATATGAATGAAACTACTAGAAGGGGGAAAGGGCAATCATGGCTTAATCAAGGGAACTGCTGAGGAGGATGGAACAAGAGGAGTGGGGGCGATGGGACAAAGGGAGATGGGATGTGTGACCAGGGGTAGGGGACAGAGGGTTAGGGTTAAGGAACCACATTGCAAACCCTAGCCATGACAGAGACGAGAGGGGAGTGGAAAGGGATGACTAGGTTAATGGGTCATTCAGTAGTATCACCGGGTGATCAGATGGACCTGAGTGAGATGAGAGATCATAAATAGTCTCATTCAGCTCGCTAATAAATGAAAGCGACCCTAGCTTAATAGAACGTGGGGTTGCCCAGGCAGAATCCTTCACTAACAGATCTTCCGAGTAATGCACCAGATTGATGTCCATCACTGTCAGGTAACTTGTATCACCAGCTTCCTGTGGTAACTACCATTGGAGAGAGTCGCAAGGAGAAATGACGATGGTGGCCAGGGGTCAATGCATCGAAATGTAGAGTAGGTAAAAGTTGGGCACAGTAAAAATGGTGAAAACCTAGTTATGGAGGGAGTAAAAGAATATAAAAGTGGGTCTACCATGTGAAGAGGGAGATGTGTACTCACACTATACAACCAACTATGCCATCATGCTTCAGACACGCAGCAGCTATCCAAAATCAGTTGCTTGCTTCATATCTTAGATCTAATTTTATTAATGGTTATTTATAATATAACAATAGTATCACAACAAATTTTTTTATTGAAAATTGGTATATGTAGGTTTTATATACAAGTGGTCTAATGGAATTAATGACAAGTATTTTAAAGCTTTCTGGGATAAATTTCACCATATATAGACTTAAGATGGAAGATATATTCACACTCAAATATTATCATTTTCCTATTAAGGAAAAATCTACAGATCTTTAGTGAGTGGCTTATGATGATTTGGAAAAATAGTTCGGTCTAAAAGGAAATGCTATTCTTCAACAATATTTGTGGGACATGGTATACTTTCACGTTTAACTAGAAAATACCACCAAATCTTTATTTTGTTTGTCATGAAGTCGTTATTTAATCTCAAAAATGAAGTAAGAGAGTTCAATAGTTAAGCATCTAAGTGAGTTGCATGCCACGGTTAGCTCATTAAATTCAAGACTATGTTTCATGATGAGATCGAATCTCTTTTAGTCATGGGCTTTGTGTGTGATAGTTTGCAAAACTTGGTTGTCACCATAGCTAATGTAGCGCCAAAAGTAAATTAAGCTTTGAAGATGTTTCTAATAGTTTATTAAAACAACAAAATATAAAATATTAAAGCATTTACCCTTGGTGATTATGCAAGACAACACGATAGAAGGAAATGGAGGAGATCAATCTCTAGAAGAAGGTCATTTTTATTGATGACAAATTAAAGCAAGCATGGGCTTTCTCTACTAAGAACTAAATTCAACTTGATACTTTTCATAAATTTCATATGGCTCTCGAAAGAGAAGCTAATAAATTATTGAGATGCATCAAAAAAAACAATGGTGGTGAGTACTCAAAGTCCTTTGAAGAATATTGTAGTAAATATGCCATAAAGCATGAAAAATATTTTCTCCCGTCACACAACTAATGGAATATCTAAGAGAATTAATTGAGTAATAATTGAAAAGATTATATGTATTCCTTCAGATTCTATTTTTCCTAAATCTTTTTGGCCAAAAGTTGGCCACATATCATGTTACTCAATAAATCACTTTCCCAAAACATCACTTGATGGTGGCATTCTTGAAAAAATACAGCTCGTTAACTATTTACACTACACTCACTTTAATTTTTTGTTGTCCTGAAGTGTATGTGAATATTTCTAAAGAAGAAAGGTCAATGTTTGGATGGAAAGTAATTTAAATGTGCTTTCTTATAAGTTAGGTTGACAGTTTTGATACCCTCTAAAAGGGAGAATTATCAAAGGTAGGGATGTCATTTATAGTGAGGAAAAAGTGTTTAAAACTATTGTGAAAGGTATAGAGATAGAGAAATTTATTCATGAGCAATAGGAAAACTAGCCAACACTACAAGACAACATCCATGAAAATAATGAATAGTAAAATGAAGATGAAGAACAAATACAAGAAGAACATGAAGAAAAAAATCAATATCCATTAAGAAAATATCTACACAAAATTTATCAATTCACAGGCCTAGTGGCCCACATAGACTTTCATAAAGGTATTCTCCATTAGAATATATTTTATTTGCTAATGAAGGTGAACTACTTATTTACGTTAAGTATGTGAGGGAGAAAATTGTATGAAGTGGAAAAGATTGTGTAAGAAGAGATATAATCCCTACATGATAATAAGTCACGTGATTTAGTTAAAATACCACAAGAGAGAAAGGTCTCAAAGAATAAGTGGCACACTAAACAACACATGAAGGAAGTAAGATTAAACAAAGGTTAAAAGATAGATTATTAGTGAAAGGATTTGGACAAAAATAAACAATTGACTAAAAAAATTCCATAATAGTTAAAACGTTATAAATACGAGTTGCACTGGGCCTTTTTGCTACTTTGGATTTAAAATTAGATAAAATAGATGTCAAGATAACCTTCCTCCATGAATATTTGGAAAAGGAGATAATTATGGTTAGAAGGTTTTGTTAAAAGGGGTAAAGAAAATTTAGTGTGAAGGTTAAAGAACATTCTATATGGACTGGTAAAAGCTCCCCTTTAATGGTATAAAAAGTTTGACTCTTTTTGTGTTTTATCATGGTTTTAAGAGATTAGATGCATATCATTGTGTATACATTAAAAGAAATGAAATTGACAATTTCATTATCTTATTATTATATGTTGATGATATATCTATTGCTAGAAATGATAAATTGATGATTAATAGATTGAAAGAAGAGCTCAACCATGACAATGCAATGAAGAATTTATTAGTAAGAAGCCAAACATTGGGAATGAAAATTATAAGTGAAATAGAAAGAAAGAATTGATGGCTATCAGAAAATCAATACCTTGAAAATGTATTCAAAGATTTTAATATGGCTAAAAAAAACTTGTAAATACAACAATTGTATCTCGGTTCAAATTAACCACTAATAAGTGTCCCTCTAGCATTAAGGAAAAATAATAATTCTCCATCATTCCATATCCGTTAGTTGTAGGAAGCATAATGTATGTAATCATATGCACTTACCCTAACGTTACACATTCAATGGGAGTGGTAAGTAGTTTTCTTGCAAATAGAGGGAAGGAACATTCAGATCTAGTTAAATGGATTTTGAGATACATTAAGAGATAAATTTATTAGTGTTTGTTGATATTCCCCTTGAAGCATTTATAATTTACATATTCTTATATGGAAGGTGGCATGGATTCTAGAAGATACATAACACGATATATTTCTAAATTTACAGGAGCTTCAATTTCATAGGAATTAAGATTACAAATGGTGGTGGCTCCTTTTACCACAATGGAGTATATTGCAGCTACTAAAAGATGCAAGAAAATAACTTAGATGAAGAGGTTCTTCGATGAAACAAGCTTGCAACAAGAAAAGTATAAAGTAAATTGTGATAGCCAAAGTGTAATCCATCTTGTGAGAAACATAATCTCTTACTACAAGGAAAAAGGCATATTGATGGTAGATATTCTTAGATTAGCTACGTGCTAGCTAATGGGCTTCCACAATTGGAAAACATAAGAACACAAGTAAATCAAGATGACATATTAAGAAATATTTTGAAAATTGATAAGAAAGGCATTTGTATAATTTCTGGTAGGTGCCATACAAAATCCGATGGGATATTTTTGGGACTAAATTTGTAGCAATAAAATTGACATAACATCATATTTGAGCTTATGTGGGGTATTATTGTGTGAGTAGAAATATATAAAATAATATATTTTTTATTATTATTTTCTTTAAATGTCAACGAGTCTTTTACTTGAACTTAACTAAGGATTAAGGTTTCTTCTCGAATGTAGAATGTAACTAAGACTTTTGCCCCAATTTAACAGAGAATTTAACAAAGAATTCTCCTAGAGTGTATGTAGAATTCTTTTATAAATAAATAAGATTGAGTTCATCCATTGTGGGTGAAGCCATCAGGAGTTGTGCTTACAAGCTAAAGAAATAAAAGATTTGCTAATATTTCTCATACTTTATATAAGTACATTGCATAGTTTTCTACTTAAATTTTGTCTTACTATGTGTTATTTTATTTTTGATCAAATATTATTTTTTAAGGTGGTTCATAGATATTGGGTGACCATTAAATTTACAGGAAAAATCCTGGCATATAAAGTTGAAGTGATCTACTCGTTGGCTAAACAAGGAAAGCCTAAGCAGAGATTTGATCATGTAACCTAACAAGGAGAGCCTAAGCAGAAATTTGATCCTGTAACCTCCCAACTAGCAAGATACTCAACAACTGTAACCTCCCAATTAGCAAGATACTTACCAATAAAAACTAGACCAATTAAACTACCCCTTGAAGTTATTTAATCAAATATTATATTAATGAGATCAATATAATTTAGTGTTCATTTCAATTAATTCCTCTTCATTTAAAATATAACATAGGGCATGTATGTCTCTTACATAGACTAATCTCTGCAGCTATGATGTGGATTGCATGTGAATCTTTTACCTATCAAGTTAGTTTGACGAAGAACACAAAATCGCTTCTCTTGCAGGGTTTTGAAAACAACGTCGTCGTGGTTTCAAATCTATCATGTTTAAGGCATCCTCGTGTACAACACCTTAATGATAAGAGAATCATCAAGATGTTTTTGTTTTATTTTAATTATCTTGAGGAGAACATTGTAATAGATGCATCTATTTCACTTCTTATGACGAATTATAGCCCAGCAGTAGGATCACGAAACAATATTAAAATAATTTCTCATTGTTTAAAGTTATACATGACTATTGACAGTGATTGGCTTCACTTGTCAATATATAAATGATTGTTCATTGTATAAATTATTTTGCATGACCAGTAAATTTCTAACTAATTTCTTCTCAATGTATGTTATTCCGATGTGAGTATTGGCATTGATCAGTTTAACGAGTGAATACTTGAATATTTGTTGGTTAATTTAAGTTACTTTGTAGGTGCTGAAATTGTATAATAATAATTTTAGAAAAAGAAAAATAAATGGTTGAATTTATCTTTAAACCTAGAATTCACATATCCATTCAATTTCTGCTCAATTTTAATCGCAAAATTGACCGAATTATATCTTAAAATAAGGAGAAAGACAAAACCTTAATTCGTTATTGAACTCCAAAATGCACATCAAATCATTAAGACAAGAGTGACAGCAAGGCATATACCTGTCCTACCATTTCTCGTTCGCCCAACCCCCACCAATATTGAAGAATTTTTATCTTTGTTCAGTTTTTTAAGCACTTCGTTTTCTATAAACTAGGTATTAATATTTGAGAAATTAATTCCAGTCACTGGTTAGGTGTCATAACTATTTATCCAAGTGTAATAGACAATTAGAATTTAATCTATTTCAATTAAATTTTAATTGAGTCTCATTCCAATGATTTAATGTTCATATTTCATATATAATCTTTTTTAACTATTGATAACATTGAGAAAAGCATCTTTCTTTCCTGTGTTTTATTATTTAAGTATTAAAGTATAAGACTCCTTCAAAACATCAAAGATCAAGAGGTGAAGGAGGAGAAGAAGGCAGGTGTGAAGAAGCTTCTATCATGAAACAAGTTATCGCATAGCCAGTCAAGGAAAGCAGATAAGAGAAAAGCGGATTGTTCACAGATCCATGAGTCAATAATCCCACGCCTCCTGTTCCAAAAAGAATAACCTCTGCTGATACCAAAGAAAACCAGTCTTCTGCCATTTTTTCTTTTATTATAAGATCTACTATTGATTACAGAGGTATTGAAAAAGCAAAAGTTCAAGGTATTATAGAGATCCTTCCATTATTGATATTGCATGTTCTAGCTCCACTTCTTGTAAACATATTTATCTTTTTGAGTTTTCCCAAATAGTTAACTTCAACCCTCTAGAAGTTACTTGTTCAAACTATAAAATTGTTGTAAATCTATGTATGCTTGTTGAATCTGTCATACATATAAATCACCATCCTTGAACGGGAGAAGCTCCTCCTTCCACTTTAGTAAATCCATGCCTGAACCCAAAATGTTCAAACATACCATTTCCACATGAGCCAGAGTCTGACCATATCCTAATGATGCATGAGATTGTTACTCTTGAAGGAGAAGATCCTAGATTGACATAAATGTTTAGTGTCATGAGGCCAACCAAACCCACATATGGTTTAGGCTATCTTGAGCAAGCTAAAGGTTTAATATTCACCTGTAGATTTGGTCTTGTTCCGGACGATTGCAAAAACCTGCTGTCATGGAAATGCATAAATTCTTTATTCTCATGTATGGCTGCCTAAGATCGCAAATAAGTTCCAAATGGATGAAAGCCATGTTGAATTGGGACTTGTTCACTAATTCAGAAGCAAAACAGTTTGGCCTAAGCCATATTATTGAAGAAAATAAGAAATTAACATAAGATTGGAAACATTATATGGAAGTCACAAATTCTTGGATTTCCTTTTATGAATGGAAGAAAAATGTCTCCCCTGAGAATGTGTTAACCGATTCATCTTCTTCTTCAATTAATAAACATGCTTGGACTCCTTTGGATGGTAGTAGAGTAGAAATCCCATCTACTTTTCCTCCATATAGAGGAATTATTATTGGAGAAAATCAAAATGCATCTAAAGCAATTCCTTTAGTACAAAAGGATGACAATGCTTTAGGCATAGATTGGAGAATCCACCAAACTAGTGAGCATCTAAACTAGGCCAATACAATAATCAAGGGTCTCGAGATTAACACAGCAAGAGCAGCAGAATTAAAATAATAGTTCGATATTGTTCAAGTTTCAATAATTGAGGTAAACAAAAGCCTCAATGATGTACAATATACTTCATCTGTTGTTCATTCTTATGCCAAAGAATCTTTGATAAATATAGAAGAAGTAGAAGACAAAATAGTAGATCACCTTGATACTACTAAAAATCTTATATCTGGTTTGACTGAGAAAGTTGAAAAGATAAGTCTAACAAAAACAGACAAACAAGTTCCTACTTCTTTTTTGTACAAAAGAAATATAAAGATTCAGGATCCTGTTAAGCCCACTAACAGGTTTCCGTCATTGTTTCCAAAAGAAGTAGCCACAGCTTCTGAAGAAAAACTCGAGGCTATAGAGAAAGTCACCATTGCATCCTTATTCAAGGATGAAGAAGAAGAAAATAAACATCCCGATTCTCAGATTTTTCCTATCTATGAACCTCTTTAGAGTAGGTTCAACAAATATCTTGCACCTGATCTAGAAGGTAAAGGCAAACTTCTAGAATCTCGCACTTTCTTCGCTGAATCACATAGAGAAGGGAATATTGATAATCTGAGCGTTGTCCAGATTAGATAGTTAATATAGATGATGTTCACAGAATATAAGCTCATGTTCTTAAGAGAGAAAAGTGAAATTGAAGCCTACAAGAGTATTACTCGATGTTTCATAGGAACATTGCTCAGGTGGTGGGAAACAGAATCATCTCCAAAATTGCTGGCCAAAATGGAAGTAGAAGTACTTAAAGATGAAACTGGAGATGTGATCCATAATATAGATGGCACTACCATAAGCAACATGATAGGTGCTTTGACATCTATGATTCTGGAACACTGGTGTGGTAGTGAAACTGAAATAACATATCAGAATGAAGTTATTCTTATGAATCTAAAATGTCACAAGATGTCACAATATGAATATTTTCACAGAGACTAGATGCAGAGGATTTATGAGGTAAAATATTCAAAAAATTTGTTATGGACACATATTTATCCTCCTTCTCTTCCATTTAGGTTTATTGACTATATCATATTATAAGAAGTTTTTTAGCTGCCATTTGAATCTTATACTTGGGGTCAGATTTATGCTCACGTCACAAAAACACTGGTGAGTTTATGCACAAGCCCCAAAGTAAATAAATCTTTGGAGAAGATTTCAATGCTTCCTGATAAAAAATCCATCTGCAGCAAGTATGGACTTACAGTTGACGGTGCTTTGGTCAAGTGAAGGAAGGCAAAGAAAAGAACCAAAAAAGAGTATAAGCAGAAATTCGAAAGCTACAAAGATTGAAGGAAAAGTCCTCATCAATCTAAAGGCTGCTCCTCCAAAACCAGAAAAGGCTACTAGAGGTATGTCCCCAAGACTCATTATTATAGACCTTCTGACATCCATCTCCATACATCTAAGCAGGAGAAATGGAATAGTCTTACTTGTTGGTTGTGTGGTAATATTGGACATACATCCTTAAGATGTCCAGAAGGGGAAGAGTCTAAGCAGAACAAAAGCAAGAAGTCTCAAACCTCTGTTAAAAGGGAAAAAATTTCAAACAAGAAGGACAGGGATCTATATAATGCATGAAATGTGGTTCCCGTTATTACAACAGAGAACGTTGCCCAAATGTGGTAATAAGAGAGCTAGTATAGCAGAAACAGCTTGAAGAATCATCTTATTATTCTTTTAGCTCCTCATCTAACGAAGCCTTATAAGCACATATGCAAGAATATTCAGATTCCAAAGACACATCATGTTCTTGTCCAGAATCTGGAGAATGCATCTGTCAGGTGCATTATGATTATGATTCAGAATCATACTGTGATTCCAGTTTTGAAGAAATACACTTCAGACCTTAGAAAGAAAAGATCTTAATGGCTAGCACAGAAGAAGCTAAGATCAAAATCTTATCTCAAATACGAGCAATAGAACACGGTGATATGAATACTTGGTTAACCGAAGCATTCATGGATCAATTTAGATCCAGTTCTTCCAAAAGTTTAGGTAAGAAGCCATTATTTGTTGATGCTTCTTTTGATAGAAATACTAGATCTTTTTAGAGACATCAAGAAAAACCAGACAAGGTGCATTCACTCACCTTGGGGGAAGTAAGTAGAGAGATTCATGGCATAAAAAATGAGATATCTACTTTCAAATTTACGACTACGGAAATAAAGAATGGAAGGAAGGTGCCAGAAAAAGAAGAAGAGGATCTTCATTCATGGGATACAACACAATATGATAGGATTCCAAATCCTAATCTTGAAATTATTGAGGGAAAGAAAGACACTGTCTATGGATTTAAAGAAGTGAGACTCTTGACCATCTCCTATCAGCAACATCATGTTAAAGTTGACAACTGCATCAAAGGGGAAATGTTTGAACTCACAACACTCCTTAACTCAGTAGTTGATGTGAAAATTCTGAATAAGAAAATTATACCAACAAAGTATTGGGTCTCTACAAAAAGGAATGTAGTCGGATTGGGCAATAAAATGCTCAAATATGAAGTTCCTAAAGCTTCTATCTATTTTTATCATCACTGCATTAACTTGAAATTCATAGTAACAGATATCCTAGTTGATTGCATTTTAGGAAACATTTTCCTTGCAGCTGTTGAGCTACATGGGTCAACAAGGTTGAAGGATAATAAAGATGGTTATTTTATATCTATTCCTACTTCAAAGGAACAAACAAAAGGATCGAGTTGCCATACATCTTGAATCCTCAAATTTCTACAATGGTCTAGACTGTCCAAGACCTAGATAAAGCAGAAGTCAGATTGACAGATCTAAAGGATCTCAAATCCACACTCAAAGTTGAATAATAGCTTAAATATCCTCAAATTAAGAGAAAAACTGAGGACTTGAAGAAGCAAGTTGAAGACGAACGCTGCTTAGAATAACCAAATGGATTTTGGCATCAAAAGCAGCATACAGTTGAGCTCTTGTATAAAAAAGGATACATAGGAAAGCCCTGCAAAAGTAGAGTTATCCCTATGAGCAAGTATTGTAGAAATATCTATGAAAAAAAGATCAAGTACCTCTTAGATAGAAGACTCATCAGAGAATGTCAACAAAAGAGCTGAACAAATTAGAGGTATCCCAAGTTTGGTAATAAATTTCAAACCTCTTAACTCTTTTCTTGTAGATGATACATATCCTATTTCTCATAAAGGAGATTTGATAAGTAGGATTGTTGGAGCTAAATTTTTCTCTAAGTTTGATTTGAAAGGAAGATTCTTGCAAGTTGCTATTGCAGAAAAAGACAAGTTCCAAACTGCTTTCAGTATCCCATCAGGCCACTATGACTGGAATGTCATGCCTTTTTGTTTGAAGAATGCACCATCAAAATTCCAAAAGGTAATGGACAAAATATTCAAGCCATATTTTGATTGGCTCATAGTGTATATAGATGATGTTCTGATCTTCTCCGAGAACATTCAAGACCATTTTAACCATGTATATGCTTTCAAGCAACTGGTAAAGAATAATGGTCTAGTTTTGAGCAAAAAGAAAATAGAAGTCTTTCAAACTACTATCAAGTTCCTTGGCCACACCATTTTCAATGGCCAAATCTCTTTGCATAAGAATTCTCTAGAGTTTGTTGACAAATTTCCTGATGTCATTATAGACAAAAATCAGTTACAACGATTTTTAGGGTGTTTGAATTATGTCAGCAATTTTTATCAAGATTGTGCTACTGACAGAAGTGTGTTAAATAAGAGACTTAAAAAGAATCCACCAGAATGGACAGAACTCAATACCAAGGTTGTTCTGGTTATTAAAGTCAAGGTAAAGTCTCTTCCTATATTGTATGTTTCAGATGACAATGCATTCAAAATTGTCGAAATAGATGCTAGTAACGTTGTATGGGGAGGAATCCTAAAACAAAGAAAAGGCAACATTGAAGAAATTGTTCAGTAAGCATCTGGGACTTAGAATGCAGCCAAGCAAAACTATTCGACCATTGAAAAAGAAGTCAAAACTACGTGGAACTGCATCAGAAAATTTGGTTTCTACCTCATAAACAAACAATTCCTACTCAGAACTGATGCTTCAGCTCTTGAAAAGGTTTTAGCTAAACATATCGAAAAGCCAGGTGAGGCTAAGTTCACCAGGTGGCAAGAACTCTTTGCCAACATCGATTTTCAGGTTGAACACATAAAAGGAATGGAGAATTATCTCCCAGATTTCATTACACAGAATACATCCAGCATGAAGATCATATAATGGTCATAGTCACTGAATGGGATCAATCTCAGAAGTAGGAGGTCCTGCACACTATCCCTGACAATAAAGATTTGGAAGAATATATGAAAAATTGGAGGCCCACTTGGCAATTAAGAAATACAAAAGTACTAGATGCCAATCTGTAGGCAAATACTGACATTTAGCATCTTGTACCTGGAAGAAGGGTGTATCCTAAAGGCAAAAAATGGATAGATGATATGATTTATACAAAAGAAAAAAGAGAAGAAAGATTTGTAGAAGAAGCTCTGTGACAAGATTTTCATGATATATCAAGCATATGGTGCCATGGAGGGGTCTGCAGTGGAATATATGCAAAATACTTTTGCATTCATCGAACTAGGAATTTACAATGGCCATGGCCAACACATAATGTTGCCCTTTTGCCAAAAGGAGATCCAAAAATTACCTTTCCTGACACAGTTTACGATTTTGCAGGGTACAAAAAGTTATGGTGGGACTTCCTTAATGTTGATGATAAAGAAGAAATCGACTACACTAAAATAAAATTCAGTACAACAGGAATCTTTCAGAGAAATCAGCAATGTGAGTGCCTCCAGAAATGGTGGGTCAACTATGGTGTCAATAGATCAACAATGGACCTAGTGTATCATGAGTCATACTGCCGAAACCACTGTGATATATGCTTTGAACATAATATACCTGAATGTTTTCACACCGTCTATAAAACTGCCAGAGAAATGACAGCTGGAGAAGAATGGACAATTTTTCATGATATCAATAAATCCCTAAAAGAATACATGAACTGTCATTATGAATGGTTAATCCTCACCAAAATAAAGCATCAAATCATTTTGGGAAAACCAATGATCGTTCGGAGGATTTTTACTAAAGCCTGGGACGAATTATTGTGCAAAAAGAAGAGATTCCCTGAAATCACTATTTTTCCTGATGGTTCTCATGGGCTTGTCCAATCACAAGGACTTAGTTGTGGCCAGCTTTCTCGTGGGCTTTGCTGTAAAAAAGCATCCATTGTGTAAATAATCGAACTACTAAGAATATAATGAAGATAGCATATCTTCCCGTAGGATTTACTTTTTTGGATGAGAATCTTTGTGTGGATGTCACCTCGGTGTTACCCGAAAGCAATGATTCCTTCCATCTGTCCAATGATCTACATGAATGTTTGTCCCTCTCATTTTCTATAAATTGAGGGTAAGGCT
This sequence comes from Pinus taeda, assembly GCA_000404065.3. Classification (NCBI taxonomy): domain Eukaryota; kingdom Viridiplantae; phylum Streptophyta; class Pinopsida; order Pinales; family Pinaceae; genus Pinus; species Pinus taeda. The sequence goes on along the minus strand of APFE030895790.1, from coordinate 64,709 downwards.
CATTCATGAGGGCATTTGCATTTGGAGAGTCTCAGAGTCTTAGGAAGTTTTAGAAGAATTGAGAAGCCTGCGTATTAATGTGATTGAAACTGGTAAGAACTTAAGGTGGCCAGATCTATTAGTATTCAGTCAAGTCTATATATGAGTCATGTTTGGATATTCTAAGGCAGAGCCTATCTGTTGCCAAGTAGCCTTCAGTATTGCTTGTTCCTCTATTCATAGCATAAAGTTCGATAAATGCAACGATAGTCCATCTCTGATAAGGAATCCTCTCTGTCATATATCATTTGTAATCTGAATCCATTCTGAGAAATAATATGAGTATACATTTGTAATCTGAATACTTGTGCACATTTTTCATTATCTGTTGTGGTAGTAGTTGTCTTTCAATTTTCATTTGAAGTTCAAAAGAAGTTCATTAGAGGTTCACCAAAGGATCGAAGGGATGCCAGACTGTTGTTAGGCGAGGTAGTCGTTTGTTGAGGTCACATAGCATGAAATATCTGAGTAGGTTCGTGCTAAGTTCACCACTGGTTCACCAGGAGTCGATTTGAGAAGGTAGACGAAGAGATACAGCAAGGCCAAGAGTGAAAGCAAGCTTGTGACAAAAGCCCCTACTCTAAAATTGGTATCAGAGCTAGTAACGTCTGGTTCAAGAGGTTGGTATTCTAAAACATCACTCATATTAAAAGTTGATACATTCAGGAAGTCTGTTTCCTTCCGTGAATTAGAAGGCAAAGAGTCATCCGTAGAAGAGAACCCTCTTAGGGACATGTTTGCTTCAAGCTCTAGTAAAGTCTTAAATCAAGCAGAACTTGAATATGAAGAGCCACAACCTTCTGCTCACTCGCAATTACCTAGCATATCTGCATCTGAAGTTTATGATGACTTATCTATGCTTCATTTAAAAGCCACCACTAGAATTATTATTAAATAGTCTATAAATCAGATCCAAGAAAACTCTGACAATATCTAGTCCATCCCCTTATTGGATCCAAAAGATTTACAGGCCGAGGCTAAGAGATAAAAACCAAATATCTACATTTCAGATGCATTCGAATTGGGATCAACCCTTTGACTCATCAAGGTTTAAATACCTTCATGTTGGGAACAGTTCATGATCTTACCCACAACAAGTATATCGATTCCTTGATCAGAGGTATAGTAGTCCCTCTGTCACATGGCCCCGTTGATTTTGACTGTTACCCAAACTTTTCAGTTTATGTCTTCGATGAGACCATTGATCAAATATTACAGTTGCAAATCCAAACCTCAGGGTTTGATATGCATCAAGAAAGACATAACATAGCTATACAGTCCAGGGGATGCTTTTAGCATACTAATAACTTATGGCCAGCCATATGCTATACCCCCAGTCGGGATTCTAAATCAAGTATTGTTGTCCTTACTGATTCAAAGAATCATAAGATAGAACATAAAACCATCAGATGGGAAGACCTTACATTTCCTGAACATTGGGTAGTCAATAATCCCAAGCCTCCTGTTCCAAAAAGAATAACCTCTGCTAATATCAAAGAAAACCAGTCTTCCGTTGTTTTGTCTTTTCTCATAAGATCTACTATTGATTACAGAGGTATTGAAAAAGCTTGTAAAAGTTCAAGGTATTATAGACATCCTTCCATTATTGATACTACATGTTCTTGCTCCACTTCTTGTAAACATATTTCTTTTTTTGAGTTTGCCAAAATAGTTAACTTCAACCCTCTATAAGTTACTTGCCCAGAATGTAAAACTCCTGTAAATCTATGTATGCTTACCGAATTTGTTATACATATAAATCACCATCCCAGAATGGGAGAAGCTCCTCCTTCCACTTCAGTAAATCCATGCCCGAACCCAAAATGTTCAGACATACCATTTAAAAATGAGCCAGAGTCTGACCATATCCTAATGATGCATGAGATTATTACTTTTGAAGGATAAGATCCTAGATTGACAGAAATGTTCAGTGCCATGAGGCCAGCCAAACCCACATATGGTTTAGGCTATCTTGAGAAAGCCAAAGGTTTAATCCCTACCTGTAGATTTGATCCTGTTCCCGACGACTGCAAAAAGCCTGCAGTCATGGAAATGCATAAATTATTTATTCTCATGTCTGGCTACCTAGGATTCCAAATACGTTTCAAATGGATGAAAGCCATGCTGAATTGGGACTTGTTCACTAATCCAGAAGTAGAATAGTTTGGCCTAAGCCATACTATTGAAGAAAAGAAGAAATTAGCAGAAGATTGGAAACATTATATGGAACTCACAAATTCTTGGATTTCCTTTTATGAATGGAAGAAAAATGTTTCCCTTGAGAATGTGTTAATCGGTTGATCTTCTTCTTCAATTAATAAACATGCTTGGACTGCTTTGGATGGTAGTTGAATAGAAACCCCATCTACTTTTCCTCCATATAGAGGAATTATTGTTGGAGAAAATCAAAATGCACTAAAGCAATTCCTTTAGTACAAAAGGATGACAATGCTTTAAGCATAGATGGGAGAATCCAGAAAGCTAGTGAACGGCAAACTAGATCAATACAGCAATCAAGGGTCTGGATCTTAACACAACAAAAGCAACATAAATAAAAGAATAGTTTGATATTGTTCAAGTTTCAATAAATGAGGTAAACAAAAGCCATATACAGCATCTGTTGTTCATTCCTATGCCAAAAAATCTTTAACAAAGATAGAAGAAGTAGAAGACAAAATAGTAGATCATCTCAATACTACTAAAAATCTTATATCTGGTTTGACTGAAAAAGTTGAAAAGATAAGTCTGACAAAAACAGACAAACCAGTTCCTACTTCTTTTCTGTACAAAATAAATATAAAGATTCAAAATCCTATTAAGCGCACTCCGAAAATTTATCGAGTTGTGTTATTAATACACACAAGTCCATCAACAAATTATCGAGTTGTGTTATTAATGCGCACGAGTCCATCGACAAATCACATTACCCATCAAATTTCAATCTACCACAGACTCTCTTCACAAAGGGAGCACTAGCCAAGAAAATTTAAAAACAAAAGTGCTTCAGTAAAATTCCAAAGAAGAACAAAGTTTGAAGCATGAGCCATAAAGAATAATGAAGAGCCCTAAGCATAAGGTTGAAAGAAAAGAAGCTTTTGGGAGAAAAAGTCACCAAAATCAAAAGAACGACAAGTCACCAATCAAAGATGTTTTTTTTTAGAATTTCATGTTTATTAAAAAGGTACTTCTTAAAAAAGGCCATTCATTTTTCTTCATTAAACAAAGGGCTTATTATTTTATTAAAGAAGGTCATTTGTTTGAGCTTCGCTTTGTAAATTCATTCCAAAAGTTTTTTTAACCGGTCTTATGTGATTTTTAAAAGGGTTTATTTAAAAAAAATGATTCTACATATTTGAAAGTTCTTTACAAAAAATTATTTCTTTTAAAAATATGTAGGGTATATTAAAAAAAATAAAAAAGTGATGTTGTTCAAATTACTTACGGGTTTTGTAATGTTTTTGAAAGAAAGGGTGTGTGAAATTTTCTGTAAGTTATCATTTTTGTAGAGAATTTGTAGATACATTTGTTTGTAGAAATTTTGCACCAGAGAAGACACAAAAAATGTACCTTTAATGTAGGTAAAATCTATGTCTGCAATTTGATTCACATGATGATCTATGGTAAGCCAACGTTCAACAAATGGGAAAACCCAAGAGGCTAAGAAATTTGAAGCAACAAAAAGATATGTATGAATTATTTTTTTTAAGATTTAGAAGTGAAAATGAAAAAGAATTCTTTTGCATTAAAATTCATAAAAGAATCTGTAGATGACAACATTCTTACCCTTATTGGAGATACAAAGTCAAGCAAGGAAGCTTGAGATACCCTTGTGAGGAGTTTCGTTATAAGCGGGAGTAATCAATTTGAGGATGAAGTGTTTGGTGAATCCCACTTGCAAGTGGATGAAAATATTCATGGTGTGTTACCAGCGACAGAGAAAAGGAACACAGAAGCTTGTGAATACCACTGTGCACAACCACAAGTACATGTTGATTTGGTGAATCCAAAAATATAACTCACTGATAATAATGAAGCCTAGATTGAAGCAGACAGTGTTATGGTGAATACAACAATGAAATTTACTAGTGTTAAGTTTGATTAAGAACAACTAGCCAAAGACACATGGTTGTAGATGATGTAACAGAAACATCGTATCGACATGATGCTACTTGGTGAGAGAAGCCCACTTAGGTCTGAAAACCAAGTGGAGAACATCTTATTTGGAGAAACACAAGTTAGTAGAGAAGTGGAAGCGACAAAGGCAGAGAAGGAAACACAAGAATATAAGGCTCTCATTGTAGAGAAGAAATAATATGATGATGGAGGTGTTTTTAATCCTAAGTTTGATTTTGAGTGTGATATGTTAGTAGTAACCAAAAGGAAAGAAAAAAAAACTGAATAAGAATTAAAGTCCTTGAAGCATGGCTTGCAACACCATTTCTTGATGAATTATGTGTAGATGTTGCAACAATGAACCTTGAAGACAACTTGGATGATGACAACATTAATGGAATTTTTAGGTATTGCAGTTTTGAAGAGATAATTTTTTTGTATAAACTTATGTTGTAGTACAATATTGATGATGGAAAGCACAGAACAAAAGATTATATGTGGGAGTACTCGAGATGATTTTTTAAAAAGCTGAGGACATGATTTAAATATATTAGAAACATGGAACAACTAGACCAACAAATCAAGAATTCTAAATTTGAAACATACAACAAAAAGAAAAAATTAAAGCAATTCAGAGGTTACATGAATTGGAAGAAAATAAAAAGAAAGGAAATCTAGGAGATGTTAATTTTTTTTAAATTGTAAGCCTAGATTAGATTCAAACCTTAGTTTATTTTTTATGTGGTTGTAATTAAGGGGGAGTGTTGGAGAATCTAATTCCAACCACCTGCTTGGTGTCATAATTGTCCATCCAAGTGTCATAGTTAGTTAGAGTTTAGTCTATCTTAGTTGAGTTTATTTCAATCATTTATTCGTGATGTCTCCTATGTAATCTTATTTAATAGTTATTGAGTAATATGAATAGTGATAAAGTCTACATAGAAGTTGTAGAAATGAATGCTGAAGACAACATGGATGATGAAATCATTTATGGTATTTTTAGGTATTGGAGTTTTGAAGAGATAAAATTTTATTCTCATTTGATGTTGTAGCAAATTGATGCTCAAAAAATTCATGATGAAGATCACACTACAAAAGATGACATGTGGCAACAACCCACATATAAACATATTTTTTAAGAGAGAGATGACATGCTTACACAACCTCAAATAATAGAAGAGATGCACTAGAAAATGAAGAAACTAAAGTTTGAAACCTACATCCAAAAGACAAAGCTGAAGCAATTTAGTGGATATACGATATGGAAGAATAGAAAAGAAAAGGAAATGCAACTATGTCATTTTTTAAAATTTTAAGCCTAGCCTAGACATAGACCACCAAACATATTAGTTTCTATTTTTGGTGGTTGTAATTAAAAGAGAGTGTTAGAGAAACTAATACCAACCACGTGCTAGGTATCATAGATATCCCTCTAAGTGTCATAGTCAATTAGAGTTTAGTATAGTTCAATTGAGTTCTAGTTGAGTTTCACTCTACTAATTACTCTAATGATTTACTGTTGATGTCTTTTATGTAATCTTATTTAATTGTTGATAATATTGAGAAGAGTGTAGGTATTTCACAATTGAATTTAATTTAATTAAATCTTTCTAAATAAAAATATTATTTCAGAATGAGTATAATAATTTATTAGTTTAAATTATTATTAAATTTTCATGTAACAATTGGATTGATATCAGCCCAAGATAAGAACTCGATGACCAACTAATGTACTGCTAAGGTGTTTGTAGGTCACAAGTTCAATCCTTCACAAGTGCTATCCTTTTCTAGCCCGCGGGCTGTGCTTGGGACAATGTGGTTGCACCGTTGTGGTTGCATGGTGTGAAGCAAGTATGAGAACCCATTATCATGCACTATGCTTGGGATAGTGTAGTTGCATCATGTCACACAGGTATGAGAACCCTGTGTTACCTCACCATTGCGGTTAAACAGTTGCACGCAGGTATGAAAACCCTGTTACCGATTCGGCATATTTATTCCATGAGAAGGAACTTGAGCAATGTGGTTGTACCATCACACGAGTATGAGAAACCCGTGTTTATGATTCATATGACTGATTCCTTGAGAAGGAACTGTTGAAGCAGTAAAATATAAAATTGTTTTAGAAACAAATTTTTCTTTTTCAAATTTGTATGAATTCTTCAAAATTCGTTTACCTAGTTCTAAAATTATTTTAGAAACAGTTTTTTATTCTAATTTGTAAAACATAATCAGTTTGGTTTCTTTATTAATAAAAAAATTAATATTCCATTCAATCGAACCAAACCATGAAGCTACCTCTTGTTACTGATTCCGCGGATTGATTCCTTGAGAAGGAATCAAGATGAGTATGAGAACCCCGTGTTGCCGATTCAGCCGACTGTGGACTAATTCCTTGAGAAGGAACTTTTGAAACAGTAAAATATAAAATTATTTTAGAAATTAATGTTTTTCAAATTTGTATGAATTTTCTGAAATTCATTTACCCAGTAATATAAAAAAATATAAAAAATCAGAAACAATTTTTTATTCAAATTTGTAAAACTAATCAATTTAGGTGGTTTATTAATAAAAAATTGAAAACCATCTTACAAAAGTTCACAATTAAACATATATTTTATTCCGTCGAACCTAACACACAAGCTACTAACTCCCTTGTACTCGTCAGCTTCTTACGACATCATCCACGAGAATATAATAATCATAACTCTCAATAGATTCACTAACAATGGATTGCTTATTTATAGCGGAGGTTTTTATTACTTTGGAGATCATAGCATTTTCAAATAGAAATCTCGATTATATTCTCGGAAAAAATAACTTCAATTTTTTTTTTTTTGACGCAAACATAACAACATGCTCCTACTAAATCGAAGCGAGATGCAATCCCAACTACTAGCCATTTTTGAATGACACCGTGATAATCTTGTTGCCTTGCTGGGTCCGCCTTTTGGGTGCTCATTGAGAATCATTGTTCCTGCAGTGGAGGAGATGCAATCCCAACTAGTAGCCATTTTTGAATGACACCATGATAATCTTGTTGCCTTGCTGGGGCCGCCTTTTGGGTACCCATTGAGAATCATTGTTCCTGTAGTGGAGGTCTCCCCATATTTGGGGACGCCAGTGGTCTGTTCTACTAGCGACGAAATGAGTGATTTTAACAATATATTGGTGTACTAAACCTAGATACTGTCGACGGAGCTTTCAGATTGCTGAATTGGGTGTCAACAAAAATGGAAAATATATGGAGTGGCGAGGAATAGAAGATGTGGAGAATATATATTTTATTTGTATAGTTAAGTGACAAAGAATGAAGAGAAATCCTAGAGTAGAGGTTTCTCTTCTCAATATTCAAAATAGTTAAATAGAATATATAGAAAACATTAACAATAAATGACTAGAGTGAAACTCGACTAAACTGATTATGATACATAGCAGACAATAGAATCAAATGTGATGAAACGTAGCAGAAAGTGAGATCAATGTATTAACATCCCTCCTAATCAATTGACTATGAAACATAGTAGACAATAGAATTAACTGTGATGACACGTAGCAAAAATTGAGATCAATATATTAACATCCCCTCCTAATCGCAATTGTTACACATAGAGGCACATACAATACCTAATTGTTTTCTTTTAAATTCAAAAATGAAAAATATATGGAGTGGTGAGGAATAGAAGATGTGGAGGATATATATTTTATTTGTATAGTTAAGTGACAAAGAATAAAGAGAAATCATAGAGTAGAGGTTTCTCTTCTCAATATTCAAAATAGTTAAATAGAATATATAGAAAACATTAACAATAAATGACTAGAGTGAAACTCGACTAAACTGATTATGATACATAGCAGACAATAGAATCAAATGTGATGAAACATAGCAGAAAGTGAGATCAATGTATTAACATCCCTCCTAATCAATTGACTATGAAACATAGCAGACAATAGAATTAATTGTGATGACACATAGCAAAAATTGAGATCAATATATTAACATCCCCTCCTAATCGCAATTGTTACACATAGAGGCACATACAATACCTAATTGTTTTCTTTTAAATTCAAATACATTTTTGACCAATAGCCTTGTGAAAATATCTGCAAGTTGATCTTTGGAAACATAAAAATCAAGTACTATGTCCCCATCATTGACAAGCTAACGAATGAAATGAAAACGTGTGTCAATGGGATTGCTATTTTTGTGGAAAACAATATTTTTCGATAAATAAATTGTTGAACTGTTGCCACAGGCAACACAGTAAATAGGAGTTGGCTCCTTTTGAACATTTGAAATATCTTTCAATAATCTTCTCAGCCGCATTGCTTGACAAGTTGTTTGTTGCTACATATTTTTCCTCTCGAAAGAGATTGAAACAATTGACTATTTTTTGGATGCCCATGAGATGATATTGGTTCCAAGGTAAGAAGCATACCCTGAGGTTATTTATCAATCATCTAGAATGCTAACGTAATTGTTATATGCATAACTTGAAAGTGAACAATTTTCAGAATGTGTGTAGAACAAATCATAGTCTATGGTCCCTGCAATATACCTTAAGGTCCTTTTTACAACCTTCCAATGAGAAATGTTAGATGACTTGGTGACAAAACTTGTTGCAAACATGATATCGTGTCTAGTTGTAGTGAAATACAACAAACTATCAACTAGACTCTTATACAATGTGGGATCAATTGGTGGGGCTACATCTTCTTTGGTAAGGTTGGTGTCTTTCGAAATTGGTGTATCAGCTGATTTGCATAGGTCATTCTGAATTTTTGGATAATATTAGTGGCATATTTAGGTTGACCAACAAAAAATTCATTACTATATCATTGAATTTCAATGCCTGAGAAATATTTAATGGCCCCTAGATTAGTCATATCAAACATTGTTTGCATTACTTCTTTGAAGTCTTCTAACATCATATTCCCTATATAAAGAAAATCATCTACGTAAAGAAATACAATAAAAATTTAGCTTCATGAGTTTCAGTATACAAAGTTGGCTCATGGTTGATTTTGCAAAACCCACTTTTGATGAGATAGGTCGTAATGCGACCATACCAAGCTCTTGGAGCTTGTTTCAAACCATACAAATATTTCTTCAATTTGTATACTTTATCCTCTTGCCCTTGAACTTCAAAACCAAAAGGCTTCTCTACATAATCTTCTTCCCGCAATATACCATTTAGGAAGGAAGATTTTACATCAAGCTGATAAACTTTCCATTTATGTTGAGTTGTTACGGATAAAATGGTTTTGACGGTGTCTAACCCTGATACTGGAGCAAAGGTTTCACCATAGTCGACACCGAATTGTTGTGAGAATCATTTTTCAACCATCATTTCCTTATGTTTCTCAACCTCTCATTTTTCATTTAGCTTGGGCTTATATGCCCTTTTTACACCAATTCTAGTTTTGTCTCTTGGGAGATAAGTTAAATCCCAAGTCTAGTTCTTTTCTATGGTAGCAATTTCTTGGTTCATTCCATCAACCCAATGTTTTTATTTAACTTATTATTCAAAATTGGTTGGTTGAGTTGAAACAAATGCAAACATATTTTGTTCGTCAAACTCATGCTCCTGCTCATATATTTCTCTCATGCTTCTTGTTTTGCAACTGTCTTTTGAAGATGTTGAATTACTTATGGATTCACAGGTTGAGGATGTACCATTTTTAGAATCGTATGACTCTTCTTGAACATGCAATCTTGGTAGTTGTGGTGGATAAAAATATTTATTTGAATGTTCATGAACATGATCGGACCAAGATTTATTTTCAAAAAATTTAACATCTTGGCTTAAAACAAACTTCTTGGTAACTGGATTTTAAAGTTTGTAGGCCTTTGACTACGCACCATATCCTATGAAAATATATCTTCCACTCCTAGCATCAATATTCTTTCTTAGCTTCTGAGGAACATGTCAAAATACTACTGATCCAAAAATTCTAAAGTGAGATACATTTACATTTTTACCATCCCATGCTTCTTGAGGTACGGTATCTTGGAGAGTAGTTGTTGGATATCTATTGAGAACATGAACTACTGTCGATTTTTCTTTATCCCAATAGTAACATGATAACTTCTTCTCACGAAGCATACATCTAGTTGTCTTATTCATTATGATTCCTTGCTGTTGACAAAAAGATTTGAATTCATTGGAGTTGTACTCTCCTCTTTCTGACATGAGGAGTTTTAAAGGATTTCCACTCTGTTTTTCTGGTTTTGCTTTGAATTCTTTGAACCTTGAGAAAGTATCTGATTTATTTTTGAGAAAGTACACCCATATCTTCCTACTATAATCATCAATGAACGCCAAAAAATAAAGACTACCACCAATGGATTGTGTCTGCACTGCGCTACATATATTTGTATGGATTAGCTCTAAAGACTCTTTTTATTGAGAGGAAGATGTGTGAAAGCTATCACTTTTATGCTTGGATAGAGCACAAATTTCACAATTAATTATTTTTTCATCCATAATAGGCAGACCAATGCCCTTGGATGTTTCAAAATAAGAATTAAGCTCTTGAATGGGATGTGGCCATACCTAGAATGCCATAGCTGAGAATCATTTATTTTTGACACATTGTGGGAAAATGAATGTGAAATTTTTTTATTTCTAAGAGTCAAAGGAAATATTCTATTCTTGGTTTTTTCAACCTTTTCTATTAGTCTTCTATTGGGCGATTTGTCATAGATATAACATGTGTTCCGTTGGAATATTACATCATACCATGTTCCATTAATTGACCTACACCTATGAGTTTATTATTTAGATGTGGAACATAATAAAGATTAGGTATGTATTTCTACTAATTTTGTTAGGTAAGAGTAGGGACAATACATTTTACTTGAACTTCAATAGAAGAACAATATTCAAGAGTAATTTCTGATGTTGTGGGAGCATAAATATAAGAAATAAAATTTTTGTTACCTGTAATATGATTATTGCAACCACTATCCAACAGCAAAGGTCCTCGCTATGAGTGTATTGAGATAGATGGCAAGAAAGAAACATTGTGTCATAAGACTCTCCTTCATTGTTGGAGAGATGGACCCATGTATTTATTCACCTAAGTGTTTCTTTTGCATGCATGTTCATAATGCCTAAATTTCTTGGAGTAATAGCATTGAACATTATATTTTCTCCATGTTCTACTTCATTGTGATTGGTTTTTTGGAGGTTTCCATTGCTCTGTTGTATGATGATGTTTTGATCTGCCTCTACCTCACTTGCTACTACCTCCACATCCTTTTCCTCTGCCTATGCCAAAAGAGAGTTATGTTTTGAAATATTGTTCCATTGAATCTTCAGCTAAGTTGAGTCTTGCCTTATGTGCTAGAAGTGATCTAATCAATTGTTCTACTACGAAAGTTGTAAAATCTTTGAATTTCAAAATGTTTTTTACAATCATGTCATATTTCTTGGGTAGGCTTCAAAGGACTTCTTCAATAATATTATTATTTTTAATGGTTTCACCAATGAGTTTCAGCTGATTGCCTATTCTTATGACTCTAGTCATGAATTGGTCCACATTCTTTATGTCAGCCATCTTTACGGTCTTGAATGGTGTTCTCAATGTCTACAATTCAACAATTTTCACTATACCATTACCTTGACATGCAATTTTTAAAATATTCCAAGCTTCTTTTGTTGTTGATGATCTAGTTAACTTCTCGAAGATAAAGTCATTGACTGAGATTTGTATCCAACATTTGGTTATGTGGTATTTCTTTCTTACTTTTGCAGCGACATTTCTCTAATTATTGTTCATGATTCCTAGTTGTTCTTGCGTTGGCTCTACATAACCATTCGGTATGGTATCCTAACATTCTTGGGCTTATAGAAATGTTTTCATTCTTTAAGACCAAAATTCATAATTTTTTCCAAGCACAGTTGGTGTTTGTGGAAAAGTGCTCGACAAAGCCATTTTTTTTTAATGTGGATGTGTATGCCTTTTACTATCTCCTTTAAAAAAAAGAAAACTTTTGGATCAAACACCACTTCCTTTCTAAAAAAACTTCCCTTCTTTTCAATAGAATAGGCTCTTCGTCTTCTTTTAAAAGACCTTTTTTTTTAAACTTTTAAACCAAAATGTACCCTTTCTAAATGATTAAAAAAAATAATACAATAATCTCCCTCATTTTTAAGAGGTAATCCTTTTATATAATAAATGCATTGCTATAACTCTTTTAACTTATTGACTCATTCAATCCTGTGATCTTATCCATATTTTTTATCCTATGCGAAAGCTAATTTGCTACAATTTTTATCATTTTCATTCTCTATCACTACCTTTCAAAAGACTTTGGCATTTTTCTAATTTCATTATGAACTTCATTTCTTCATATTGTATGAACTATTTCATATCCATCATTATTTCATTATGATTTTCTTGATGGCTCCTTCCATCTCTTGCTTCATCTAAAGCTATATAGGCATCTAATGTCCCCCCTTCCAAGGATATGTCCAATTTTGTTGCATGCAACATTACATTAATAAATATAAGTTACCCTAGGCTCTCCTCTTTTACTTATACTCCCATTGATTCTAGTTGTTATGATTTATCCAACAAAGTGTTCTTCGTGATAGTTGGTCTTCCTCACTACATATCAGTTATGCTTCTTCTTTTCCAACAACACACTATATGTTGTCACAACTACTTTTACTCTTCAACCATTCCATAGTTAGCATTTAATATTTACCAATGTATGCTATATTGTCACATTAATTGTCTTTTCTTGGAGATAAATGGATTTTCTAAAGCCTTGGTTGTCTGTCTCACTAATGTGGACAAATATTTTATCTTCTGCAATGCACCTTGTGAATATTCCATTATGTGATTGACTATAATTTCGTATTTCTCCTTTCATTAAGAATGATAAGGAGAGATTACTCACAATATCTCATGGATATCTATTCTTCCTTTTAGAACGTATACATTTTCTAGAGTCATTATTATTGCTTCCACTAATTTTCCAAAGTTTCCCTTCCTTATTCTACAACATTTGGAAGAAAATGTGACCTCATGCGCATTATCAACAATTATATTTACACTTAAAATATTAGGCTTTAAACCCTCAACAAACATGAAAAATTTTAGCTTTTCCTTTCCCATTATCAACACTAACTAAGCTTTGCCTATAATTCTAGTTGATATATTGTATATAAGAATTTCATTGCCTCATTTGAATTTCCTTAGAAATAGAGATATGTGTTATCTCCTATCACATGACTTGAACATCCACTATCTATATACCATTGGATTCATTATCTTGAACATATAGAGTTAAATTAAATTTCTCCTTCATCCATTCTTTCCTTTTCCATATCTTCTTACTCTAATTTCAATTAACAACATTTGCTTCTCATTTCCACTTCATGATCTGACTAAGCTCTTTCTAATTATTTTTATTTAAAGGTTCAAACCTCTTTCTTTCACAATATTTTTCCTTGTGTCCAAAATTGCTACATATGTAACATTCAACATGATCTAATAATTACGAAAAATTATTTTCATTTTTGACAACATGCTTATCATAACCTCTAAAATTGTTTCTTACATATTCATTCTTTGAGATTTTATATGATTTATTGCTTTTATCCACAATATTCTTATTTCTTTCATTCTATTTAAAATTTGCTTCACCATGGCCAAAAATATTATGAGAGAAACAATGGCGATAGAAAATAATTTGATACTTGGTAGAAAATAGTCATTGAGCGAAAACAACTTTGATTCTCTCTTGACTATCCTTTTAACTGGTGCATGGCTTCTACTTATTTTTCAATTCCTTTTTCTAGTTGTTCAAATTGTTGTTATCAACCTTCCTCTGTTTTTATTTAGTTTTATCATTTACTTTGGTCACATTGTTGTTAAGTCCCTTTATTGGTTTAGCATACGTATTCGGTTCTTTATCTCTAGTTTTCTTGTTACTTTATTCTCTTTCATAATCTAGAGATTTTGATATGCAGGAAGATGTTTAATTATTATGAATACCATTTAGGATACTGGTAATGTTATCAAAATTTAGCTGATCAATTATCTTTTCTATGTTAATTCTCAATGAAGGAATCTCAACTTCCAGTTTCTCATAATAATATTCTCTTACTTTCTAACGACCTTTCATCACTTCATCACTATGTTGGCTTCTTCTGGATGGGTCCTCAAAATAAAATAAAATATTTCCTTCATTCATTACAATATTGTTCCTTTCGCTCATATTCCTATAAAAATCATTCTATCTTTTATTTTTTACTGTAACCCTCTTAATCATTTCTAAAGAATATAAGTTTTCTTCTAAAATATATATTCTCGCAAAAGTCTTCTTCTGCTTTGGATTGCATTTATTCAACTTCATTCGATTTAAGATCCTCTTTCCCTTGCATCGTTCTTTTGGGTTTATTTTTTCATCTAGGGAACTAACAAGTTAGCATTCAATATTTGTTTCCAACATTTTCTTCTTCCAAATTTCATGTTTTATTTTGACTCGCTTCAATTTATTGCACATAATGATGATCATCTATAGTAAAGAGTATAGGTTGTACTTCAACACTACTAGATGTATATCTGTCTTATTCTCTGGTGAAAATTCATCTTTTGAGGAATAAAGACTTTTCTTCTTGATGTCATAAGGTGTTCTCATAACCTCATTATTCCTCTTTTTCATGACTATTTTCTAAAGCTGCAAATGAATGTCTAGAAGGAAGATGACCTGTTTTTTAACAACTACAAAAAAATAGTAGCTTACCTATGGATTTCACCCCTTTTATGTCTTCTTCACCTTCAGATTCATCCTCTGAATATGAATTGTTATTTTTATGCTCTACAAGTTGGGTATTCAGGGCTAGTCATTGTTGGAAACTTGGATAATACTAAGGGAGGGGGAGTAAATCACTATTATACAATTTTAACAATTTCTAGGATATTCAAATTATTACTAATAGACCACACAATAGCACCATAAATAAAACAACACACATATATTAGTGGACACAAATATTTACATGGAAACCCATACAACAAAAAACCACAAAACGTATGTTGAAATATTGGTGTAGCCTTTAACCTTCTATTGCATTAAATTACATCAATTTTCTATCCAAGTTATGTTTACCAGATACCATTCAACTATGTACGAATTTCTGCTCATGATCATTGTGTGGGAGCGTTGTAATAATAAAATTGATCTATTTTGTTATTTCAATCACTTTATAAAATATTTTTGACATTATCCCCATCACAAACAAATGGAATGAGATGGAAAAGATAACATTTCCTCTTAAGTTGAAGGTTGTTGTGAAAATATTGTATGAGAATTTTATTCTGAAATTTGGGACTATTGACACCTACCTGATTGAAATAAATTGCAATATCAAAGCTAAATAATGGTGTACCTTTTCCCCTACACATTTTTCCATATTCATAGATGAGATAGAAGAATATTTAGAAGTTGCAGCTTGTGTTGGCCCCACACTCACTATTATAGTAATAACTATTCACCTCTATGTTGATGATATTTTTCTTTTGGTAAGAAGGAATTAAATTATTTGTATGCAATAAAGAACACTCCATCTTTTTTGTTGCAATATGGGTATGAATATTAATAGTGAGAAAACAAAAGTGTTGGTAATCAAATCTAGAAAGATCACAAATGATATTTTCACATATGATAACAAAAAGATGAAGGATGTTTCTTAATACCAATACCTTGGAATTGTTATCCATCACAACATAGAATTGAATTATAGCATTGGGAAAATGATTCATAGAGGTTGGAACTATTATTATAGTTTTGAATCCCCAATAGGGGTGAGGAACAAAGAGGAGGATGTTCTCGAGGGAACGTGTGGGTGTCTATGGCATGCACGTGGCTATCGGATGGTGAGTTTGCCTCACGACCCTCCCATATTACCCTCAGTATGAGAGACCGTAAATATCGCCATGGGAAACCTCAAGTCACATTGGGTCTTGTGTAGGGTGGTGAGCATATTAACATTTTGGAGGGTGGAAGTGATGTTCGATAGACATACTACAGTGGAGAGAGTTGTATAGCCTATATGTGTAGTGTTGGGAGAAGAGGAGGGTGTTGTAGAGGTTCTCCGGGCCAGTCGAAGGGTTGACATTGTTATAGAAGGTTCTGCCCATGCTGGTGTATGTGTGTAGCTATCAATTCTCAAATTGGCCTTGGCAAGAGAAATTTTGTAAGGAACGTGGTGTATGTGTGTTTTATGGGGGTGGTGTATTGTGGCTTACAGTTTGTTTGGTGACGTTTCAGTTCAGGCTTTTTGTGAATTTATCTTTGGTGGAGCAAGATTATTGAAGTACACTTCCCCAACCAGTTCATAGGGTCTTGAGCTATGAGGTGGTTCCATTAACGATCATGTCATGGGGTTTAGTTTGTTGGAATTGTGAGGGATTGTTTCAGGGGGGTGTATGTTGTTGGTTTGAGGTGTCAAATATCTTTGTAATATGTGGGTGCCTGGCACCGGCCAGAGAGGAGATTCAACTGGAGGTGGTGGTCTTAACCCCTGCATGGATTGTTTGGGAGCTATTGGAAGGGTGGTATTTGTTTTAGTGTTTTCTTCTGGAATGTGTACGAAAAGAACCCACTTAAGAATGTGGATGAAAAGCAATCTCAACAATATAAATCATTGTTAAACATTGTAGATTTGCAGCAATTGATAGAACACAACATTCCAAAGTTCTGATCTATGCTACATTCATAGTTAAACATAAAAAATAAATAGTAATAACTCCAATCATCCAATGGAAACCAGATATACAAAGAATATATTTTATTATAACACTTGTGAAGGGAACAAATAAATGTTACTAGTCCTCATCTATGGGATGGGTTTCGGGCTATCCTCAAATGTCTTCAGCTTTTTGATAGAGTCTCTCTCCTCTATAATGTGAAAACCCAAGAAATAAATTTCTTGAGCTTAATGAGTACTCAAATGGAAAAAGTGGTGTGCAACAATGAAAATATTCAGAGTTACAATAGTAAGTGCAGCAATGAAAATAATCAAAAGCGAATAATGACTGGACAAACCTTCTATTTATAACAAAATATTGAGTTATCATCAAATAATGAGCAATAATAAAATATTATTAACCACTTGGAATATTTTATTATATTTGGTTAGGAGGGAAACAATATTTAAACTTTTATTTAGAAATAATAAATAAATAAATGATTTATTTATCACCTCAAGAAATTGGTTAAGGAATAATAAACAAATAATGAATTATTTAATTATTTCTAAGGGACTTAGTCAAAATTTCGACAAATAATAAATAATTAATTAGTGATTAATTAACTATTCCTTAAGAAAAATAAGATAATTAATATTATACTATTTATTTTTCATAACTGGGTCAAATATGACAAGGAATATTGATTAATTAATGGTTTTATTAATTATTCCTAGATGAAAATGAAATATATAGTGATTTATTTAATTATTCTTCATGGGTTTAATTATAAATTACCTAACAAAGGTGGTTTATTAAGTAATTTATCACAGTGAAAGCAATTTTTCTATGGTAAAATTGGTTTTACATCGTGTACTTCGATCCATCTAGTAAATTAGGCTAGATGATAAATTTTTTGGTCATGACAGATCGCCACTCAATGTACTAGTCTTAACAGCAAAACGTATGACCGAAGTACGTTGTAAAGACACAATCACTAGACAACAGAGTGAAGTCAAAGAGAGACAAAGAGACCAATAAATGTAACAATGCCAAAACTAAATTATGCATCTAATTACATCAATTATGTGATTTACAATGAACACGCTTCCATTCAACCAATTATCATAGAATTTTTGAGAAATAGAAGTAAAGACAACTTACTTGTAGCAATGATATTCCTTACTTGTAATTTTCGAGTTGAACATTATTTGAATCTCGCTAACCGCAACAATGTTTTGGGGACGACTTGCCACCCAATTGTAGGCTCAACTACATATAATGTTTCTACCACTGGCCACCCCCAAGCCCTTGATCAACGTATTACTACTAGGGAATCCTTTGTCTCACAACACTTTTCTCCCAAGAGAATGGATGATTGAATGATCTCTCATCTTCCTAATCTTCAATTAAACAGATTAAACATTAGAAAGGGAACTGCATGCACACATTCCATGTGTCAACATGCAACTTTTATGTTTTTATTTTAATTTTTACTTAAGTTAAATTTTAACTTAATTTATTTCTTCCTTATTTTATTCCTTTTTACTTTTTTTATAACTTTACTTAGTTTTACTATTTTTTTTAGTGCTCTTAGTTAACTCTTTCTTATTTTATTTTATTTTTGTACATACTTAGTTACTAGTTTCTAGTTACTTATATTACTATTAGACACAGACTTTTATATATTTTATTATTTGTTATTATATTTCTTCATTATTATACTATTACTATTATTATTTTTTTATTTTTTTTCTTATATTTTAATATTATATTGTATTGTTTATTATTTTTATTATTATCAGTATTAGGGAACACTACATACTACCCCTTTTTAAGGAAATTTGTCCCAAAGTTAAATTGAATCATTTAACATTTTAATTATTTAGTTTTTTATTACTTCATGTTTTCGCTACACCCTCTGTTGAACAAGTATAACCAACAAGCATCGAACTTTTCACAACACTCGATAAATCTCAACGAATCTCTGTCCTTTTTTCCACTTTCGGAACAAGGCATAATCCTCATCAGTCTATATCACTGTTCAAGGTTGGCACTAAGGCTCGCGCCTGACTCAGACCTCATTTTCCCCAAGGCACACATTTGGTCCTAGTACTCAATGACTCCGGGAATTTTGCAAGGCTAGCCCACTCCCTCCACACCTACTAAGGTGCACAGTCCTAGGCATCAAAATCCTTACACCCCCACCAGACATCAACAATCCAATACTAGGCACCTAGCCTACAATATCAGGCACTTGGCCTCCTGAAGATGGCCCCATAGCCCTTCGAGAGCTATCCATCAAGTCCTATACAAGACAAAGGATCCACTAGAATATGTAGTGTTGATTGAGTATGTCCCCAACGCAAATGGTGTTACATATTCTCCCTCGCAAGTATGGGCTCCCACGAGATCATCAAAGAAACCAGCCCTTTCGGCCCATTTGTGGAGTTCTTGTCAGTCACCACATCTCAGTATGCAACCACTACATTAGTTATAATCATAGTATCATAGAAAATAATCTACATGCCAACTCTTGGATGTCATCATGATAATATAACATCATTGTTAATCACCACATTCTCATGTTATAAAATCTACTTGCAATTACCACATGCTTCACATCATAATGTCCTCATAGGTTACAACATCAACATATGAACATCAAAGACATATCATAACATAATAAATGAACCACATGTAAATATACCTCAATATAACACCATAATCCCTATGCCTATCATATTCATCATGAGCATTCAACGTCATTATCATGATAAATAAATAAATAAAAACCACATATAAATCATTACCCTGTCATCCGAACTACATTTGTTTACCACATACCATCTCTTTATGAAATATCGTTGATATGAAAATCATCTAAGTACTTATCAAATATAGAACAATAATACACTTTAAGTATTATTATCATGAATTGATTTCATTCTCTTATATAAAAAATTAATACTAACTATGAATTAAGATTATTCAACATCCCTCTAAGATCTATGTGATTTCATGAGTACTATTATTGTCATGTTTTCATCAAGGTACCAATTAATTTTCAATAATCATTTCTTGTTCTTTATATTAGGAAGTTGACTATTTACCTAGGGAGTATAGTCATCATTGTTAAATTTCAAGGGGTGGCATCCTTAGAGAAATGTTGACCAATTAAACTTTTGATATGCTTAAATGACTATGAGAGTTCAATCACATATATTTGCAATCATACAAATTTCAACTATATCGTTACATAAATGATACTCCCAACTATAAATGAAACCCAAAACCACACAAATCTACACCCTTGCAAGGTGAAACTCTTACATCAATTCTATTAAAAGATAAAATGTTAGTAACTAAGATACAACATAGGAACATGATCACATTATTTCTACCAACCCACAAATAACTAAAGTGAGCATTATTGAAATAGTCAACAAATTATATTTTAGATGACTTATTGTCGATGAGATTGATGAGAAAACTTGGTACCTCTATAATCAATTAATGATATGAAGTCATAATTGACACAACATCAAAACTCACATAATTTAATAATGTACACCATATTATCAGTTATTCTAAAACTAACGCCAACAAGGTCGAGAGAATTCCCCTAGATCAAATGTAACTTTAATCTATTAGTATCCACCACCTTAATAACTATATCAAAAGAAAGACAACAATAAATAAAATTGACATCCTAAATTAATAGACAAGTATATATTATGTAACCAATCAATAATCAAGAAATTTAAAAATTGTTAATGCCTCAAAATGATTTTAAAAATAATTGCAATTGCAACTATTTACAATTCAATCTGTTTCTATATAATTTGTCTAATTTATTTTTCCACAAAGTAAACAAAATACTCTTCTTTTATCTTTAATATACATTCAAAATTAAATTCTATCAATATTCAAAATATTGTTATTAATTATATTCAAAATGTCACTCAAATTATTATCAACTATGAAATTTATAAAATTCATAGATTCGCAATTTTAGATATAATTTGCCAACTGCACCTATATTTTAAACATATATAAACTACCTAAACTATATTTTAAACACATATTAGATATATCAAAACACGTCTTTTTTTTTAAGTTTAAGATAACAATTAATAATATCTACATACATGCAATTTTATATTATGTAATATATACAATTTTTTTTAATAAAATTTTATTATAAAAAAATAACAATCAGTGAAATTCACATTACTTTACATAACTATTAATTATTATTAACACTTACTTCACAATCAATCAATTTATTATATAATTTTCTAATAAATGCAATAGATTTTTACTTCTTAGAAAGCGACTCCACTATCACAAAATGTTGTTTTCTCTTACTGCTACTCAATTCGAATTACTGCACTTTTATTTTAACTAAATTACATCTGTTGAATTTGAATTAATGTATATTATGTTGCAAGTTATTAATTTGATCAAAAACTTTACTATGCAATACAAAAAGAGGTATGCAAAAGTATGTTTCGTTCATTATTTGGGCATATGACAACCACAACCAATTCAAACAAAACGCATATACCCAACACTAATAAAGTAATGTTTTTGTATCAAATGACACGATCAGAGATTATGTAAAATAAATGGCTTGAATGTATTATCAAATGTAATGTGTAGGCATGAACCTGGACAAGATGATGTTTATTTGTGTAATCAACGCATTTGGCAGCCTATCAGATATGTTAAGTTGGCATCTTCGTGTGTTTCCTTTTGTTTCGGTGGACGCAGATTCTAAAATGTGGAAGCTTCACTACTGAGATGCACCACAAGTTACTGCTTGGCAACCCAAATGGCCAGGCCATTGACCGTAGCTCATAATTCAAATACGATTGGTTCCATCTATGTTAGGATATTTCGACACATAAGAAATAGTTAAGTATAACTTGGTCTAACGTAGAGTTAGATAAAGTATGTTTCTTTACTATGTACTTTGTAACTTACAATCTGATGGTCACGATATGATCTAGACATGAAGTGATCTAACGGTTCATTCTCTCCTCGGTATTATCAACACTTGATCCATGGATTAACACCCGATAGGTCCATGATCTCTATTTAAAGAGCATGGAGGGTCATTTGTAGGGTGACCATTCATGAGAGAAGCTTATGTAATTTTTCTTTCTTTTACGTTAATAAATTGATTGAAGTGGCCACGTTGGATCAGGCCATGTTTTAACCACATCAAGAATACTATTGTATTGATCTATGATCTATTTGTGAGAGGTGTCCTTTGGTGTTCTACCTAAGGAACTTACCATATAAATTCCTACATGGTATCAAAGCCATTTGAGGGCATCTGTTGGTGATCCAAATCCGAAGCCAATACAAGTGAATGCAACTATCATTTTTTACATCTACTATTTCTGATTTCTTTCAGACCGAGAGAAATGCTCTATTGTGTTAGGAGCATCTGTTCCAACAAGGGACCCCTTTCATTTCATGTGAAAAGGTTTCCAATAACCCTCGCTACGTCATTTTTAAGATCTACAAGTATAAAGTCTTTATTTGCAGTTTTAGTTATTCACCACTCTATTTATTTCGGTTTATTTAGCTCTCTATTTTTTTTATTACCGCATCTATACCTTTCATTTTTGCATATGCTCTTTTCCCTAGAATGCTTTGTGATATAGACAAATTAGAAATAGAAAGGAAGGATTTTTCTCATGCGTATGCTACTTTCCGCCACGTCTTAGTGTGATCTTGGAAAATCAGAAACATTGAGAAAAATATTTAGGTTCATGGAAATATTTAGGTTCTTATGTATGTCCATGTTGGGTTGTCTGATTTTTTGTTTTGTAGGAAAAAAATCCCTCATCTTTTCCAAAAATTACTAACCTTTTAAACTAGCTCACTTGGTCCAAAGCTACTTTATGGCAATAGATGTCTTGAGTTCAAGTCTTTCTTTTTGTTGAGTTAATTTTTCAAAAACCACATGTAACTTATGTTTTAAAGTTACTTTACATAAAATTGCTCTCACCCATTATAAAAAGTGAGTCAATTATAATTCCGAAGTCCCTTTATCTTTTATTTAAGTTACAATTTAGTGGGTAGCTCATAAAGTACCATTGTAAAAGTGACTTTCACTTATTTATAAAAGTGGCACACATAATTTTTGTTTAAATATAGCATTCTCATTCACTTCCACACATTCACACACTTCATTGGCATTTTCAACAACTTCTCTTCAAAAAGCCATAACTTCTTCATCTGGAAGACATTTTCAGAGTGGTTTTTTTTAATCGGCCTAATTTTTCAAGATATTTCCATTGGAACACTTAGTTTCAACATCTATAGCTTCAGTTTCTATTAAAATGGAAATTCCATGCGAAGTTATTCTTGACAGCACCAATTGCTTCCAATGGTGGTCCTACATTGTGGATTTACTTATAAGTAAAAGTCTTTGCAAAATAGCCTCAGGCCAAGAAACTAAACCTAAAGATAAAGATAAGGCAATCAAATGGGAAAATAGGAAATATAAAGCACACGGGCTGATAGGAATGTCCACTTCTCCATACCTTAGATTCCATATCACAGAACTTGATACCTATAATGAAGTAATGAAACATCTCTCTAAAGTTTTTGGAATTAAAAATTAAATTAGATCCCATCAACTCGAAAATGAGTTGCTTATGTTGGACTCTAATAATATTTCTTCCATTGAAGATTTTTTGTCCAAGTTCAAGACCCTTAGACTTCTCTTGAAAGGTGTTAAGGTTAAGAAAGAAGATGGTATCCTTATGTATTCCATTCTTACTAAGTTGGGACAAGCTTACTATGTGTTTATCTCCACCTTCTTTTGATGCTTTTTGTGATTCTTTAATAAGATAACAAGAAAAAACTCTTACATCTTGGTCTTCTTAATATTGGAAACTCTTCCAAGAAATCCTTAGCCACCCAGCAACAACCAAAATCAGAGAATCCTAAGAAGCATTGTCCTCAAAAGAATTGTCCTAAACCGAGCAACGGTCCTAAGCAATTTCAGTCTCAAAATGAAAAATCAATTCAACAAAATGATAAGGAAAATAAAAACAAAGGGAAGAAGGCTGATAGAGATTGCAACTTTTGCAATCGAGATGGCCACTGAGAATCCAAATTCTTTAAGAGGATGGAAGCCTTGGAAGTAGCAATGAAGACGGATAACATCCACTTGGAGCACTCTTCAACTTCAACTTCATCTTCGGGAACAACACTTTCTACATGGGGTTGTCAAGCATCTCGGTCTATTTATGCATTAAATGTATCTTCTTCTTCTCATTCTCATGAGTGGCTCATTGATTCTGGAGCTTCTTATCACGTGGCCAAAAACAAGGCCATGTTGTCTTCGTTAAATCATTGTAACACCAAAAATATCTATGTTGGTGATGATAGATCTCTTGGTGTTGTAAGGACTAGAACTATTTATGTAGACAATGGTCAATTTAATGATGTATTATGTGTTCCAACCTTATCCTACAACCTTCTATCTGTATATCATATAACTCATTCAGGTGAAGGTAAAACCGTTGAATTTTCACCTCACAATGTTGTAATTAAGGACCTAGGAGATCCTAGACATATTCTAGCTACTGGCATTGTTGATGATTCTACAAGGTTATATAAGTTTAAAAACTTTGGGTCATGAACTTTTTCCTCGGTATTTTTTGTGCATAATGATGAAGTGAACAACCTTTGGCATAAGCCATTTGGTCAATTAAAATATCGCTCCCTTCAAAATCTAGTTAAATAAAATATGGTGACAGGTCTTCCTATGGTATCTTTTAGAGATAGTGTTTGTTCTGGATGTGTACTCAGAAAACATCATCGAGATAGTTTTGAAAAATGTGCCTCTTGGCATGCCTTAGCCCCTTTACAGCTTATGCATAGTGGTTTATGTGGTCCCCTTCTAGTTGTTTCATTCTCTGGCTACAAGTATTTCTTAACTTTCATTGATTATTTCTCTAGACGCACATGGGTATACTTCTTAAAACTCAAGAGTGAAGTATTTAACATGTTCTTGGCCTTTAAGGCCTTTGTTGAGAAATAATCTGGACATCAAATTATTAAGTGAAGATCTAATAATGGCAGAGAATACGTTAACAAAGAACTCATCAACTTTGCACTGAGCATGGAATCCAAATGTAACATATTGTTCCATATACACCACAACAAAATGGTGTAGTTGAAAGGAATAATCGCACCTTAAAGGAAATGGCTAATTTTATGCTTCAATCTAAATGACTTAGTCTTAATTTCTAGGTAGAAGTAATTAACTATGAAAATTACATAGTAAATCATACTACTACTAAGGTTTCAAATAACATCATTCTATGAGAAGCATAGAGCTCAATTAAACCAGATGTAAGTCATTTTCGTATTTTTGGAAGTGAAGCATGGGCCCATATTCCATATGAGAAACATAAAGCTTTAGAACCTTAGAGTGAAAAGTGTATTTTTGTTGGATATTCTGAAGATGTCATAGGATATAGACTTATTCCACTTAAGTCCAAAAATGTTATCATTCAAAGAGATGTAAATTTTTCTCAAAATATATCGGCCTGTGAGCCTAGTTTGGTGGATGTGCCACCTCTCTCCATCCCTTTTACTTCTAAAAACATTTCTTCTTCAAATGATGATAGCGAGGATGACAATCCTCCTCCACCTTCCCAAGATCATCCTTCATCTCCTCAGCTTCCAAAATGGGTTCATGCTACTCGGGATGTAACATGTGCTCTTGCAGGTGATCCTACAGATCAACGACGTACACATTCTTAGTTCGATAGAGCCTCTTCTTTACTGGCTCAATCTTCAACGAATTTTTATCTTGACACCTTTGCAGAAGCTTCAGGCCATCCAGATTCAGATGCAGCTATGAATGAAGAATATCATTCATTATTGGTAGATGATACATGGTATCTTGTTCCTCTTCCAAACGGACGGAAACTTGGTAGATGCAAATGGGTTTATAGAACCAAGTTTGGACCAGATGGAAAAGTTGATAAACATAAAGCTTGTTTTGTTGCTAAGGGTTTTTCACAAGTTGAAGGCATTGACTATAGTGAAACCATCTCCCTTGTTAAAATGAACTCTATCTGTCTTGTTCTTTCCCTTGCTGCCTCTTTCAAATGGGAAGTCCATCATATGGATTTTAAATCTTCCTTTTTACATGGGGACTTGTATGAAGAAATATATATGGAACAACCTCCTGGCTTTATACAAACATACTCTAGACTTGTATGTTGGTTTAAGAAATCCCTTAATGGTCTCAAGAAAGCCCCTCGGTCTTGGTATGCCAAAATGGATAGCTCTATTTTAGATAATTCCTTTTATAAGTGTCATTCTGGTAATATTGTCTACGCCAAGAATGTGGGTAAGTCTCTTATCATTCTTTTTCTTTATGTTGATGATCTTATCCTTACTGGTATTGATCCAAACCTTATAAACCATGTGAATTCCAGCCTTAAAAATCAGTTTGAAATGGCAGACTTAGGAAACTTGCATTATTTTCTTGGTCTTCAAGTATTACAATCTAAGGAAGGTATTTCCTTTCCTAGTCCAAGTATGCTTATGATCTTCTACGCCACTTTCACATTGAAGATTGTAAGCCAACCCCTTCTCCCTTTCAGTCCGGAGCCAAACTTTTGGTCACTTGTACTTCCCCTAAAGTTGATGCTACCTTATACCATCAGCTTGTAGGAAAAATTTTGTATCTGACCCATACCTGTCCCAACCATTCCTTTATTGTTGGACTTATTGCTCGGTTTATGCAAAACCCACATGAAAGTCATTGGAAAGAAGCTAAGATAATACTTCATTATGCTCAACGTACAATTCAGTTTGGGATTCACTACAGTGCATAACCATCTCCTCTATTGGTTGGTTTCACTAATTCCGATCGGGTTGGTGACCCTGATGATCGTAAGCCTACTGCAAGTTATGTATTCACTCTTGGTTTTGGACCTATTATGTGGGTTTGCAAGAAAAAAAGTTCCATTTCTCTTTCTTCAGCAGAGGCAGAGTATCGTGGCGCCATAAAAGCTAGTAAAGAAACCTTGTGGCTTTGTCAGATCTTGTTAGATTTTATCTTTCAACAACAACAGCTTACTACACTTTGTTGTGATAATCAAAGTACCATTCAACTATGCAAAGATCCAGTCCAACATTAGTGTAGAAAACACATTGAACTACACAATCACTTCATTAGAAAGCTCATTTATGACCATGTTCTTGAAGTGCAATATTGTTCAACTGATGATCAAGTTGCAGACGTCTTCACAAAGGCTCTCATAGAAGCAAAGTTTACTAAACTTCGATTTATGGTTGGAGTTTAGGAAGTTGTCACTAAGGGGGGATATGCTCTAATGCCTCCTTCCTTCTTCTATTGTGTCATATTTGTACATCCTTCAATCCTATCCCAACTTGTTCTTAAGGGGGGATGTTAGGATATTCCGACACATAGGAAATAGTTAAGTATAACTTGGTCTAGTGTAGAGCTAGGTAAAATGTGTTTCTTTACTATGTACTTTTGTAACTTACAATCCAATGGTCATGAGATGTTCTAGACATGAAGTGATCCAACGGTTCATTATCTCCTTGGTATTACCAACACTTGATTCATGGCTTAACACCCGATTGATCCATGATCTCTATTTAAAGAGCATGGAGGGTCATTTGTAGGGTAACCGTTCATGAGAGAAGATTATGTAAATTTTCATTCTTTTATTAATAAATTTCCTTAAGTGGTCGCATTGGCTCAGGCTATGGAATGTTTCCCTCTTTGAGGGTTTTAACCACATCAAAAATACTAGCGTATTGATCCGTGACCTGTTTGTGAGCAGTGTCTTTTGGTGTTTTGTCTGAGGAACTTACCCTGTAAATTACTACACAATCCACCTGTCACATCCACAAGAACAATTAGTTTGCATACTTGATTTTGCCTAAAAATACCAAAAAAGTGAAAACAAATTTAGTTTACTTTCTTTGCTTGCACATTAGTATTTTTTTATGCTTTTTACTTCTGCAACTTAGATGGTAACATTTGTTTATTGATTATTTAGCATTTATACTTAGCATAGCTTCTTAAATGGTTAATTAGGGCTTCTTAAATATCCTTATTTGAACGACCATTGGGGAAAAGTAATCAAAGTGGATTATTATCCCTTAAGAGTTTGAATTAAAGTTCGTAGTTGCTAAATATAAGACGTTTTTGACATTTTTTGAGTTAATATCAGAGTTTCCCTAAGTTGATGAAGAAGATTTGGTTGAGGACTTGTTTCCTATTGAATCCTTATTTCTCATTAGCTCATTTGATCCATGGTATGGAGATGTTCAACTTTATCTCCAAACTCAACATTTTCAGTCCATGTTGTCTCGTGATGAACATCAATGTATATGCCACTAGGACATAACTTATGTCACTATCATTGATACTTTCTATCACCACAAAGTTGACGTGGTGTTACATAGGTGTCTCACTCATGAGGAGGCAAACCACGTTTTGATTGATTTCCATGCTTGATCATGTAATGATCATATATCTGGGCATGCCATTGCTAAGAAAACTTTGTGTGGCCTTTGATCTTTAAATATTTTATCACAATGGTCCAAAAGTTCCATTCTTATTTAATATTTATTAAGAATATGCATGCTCACCTTATTTCTCTTTACCCTATGGTTCATGTTTGACTCGTTTCTAAATGGGCCATTGACTTTATGTGGTGTAATCCAACACGAGCTAATGGATGCCACTATATTATTGTAGCAATGTACTACTTCATTAAGTGGGTTGAGGTCATGCCTACCTTCTCTAACGATGGTGTCTCTGTGACATTATTCATATTTAACCACATCAATACTATGTTTAGAGTCCCTAAGATGATCGTGATAGATCATGGTCATCATTTTTGCAATCATATGATGAGAGAACAACCAAGTTGGGTAAATGGTAAGAACACTCAACCCCCTATTATCCCCAGAATGATAACAAGTAGAGGCCATAAACCATGTATTGAAAACCATTATCCAAAGGATGGTCGGGAATCATAAGTCAGATTGGCATCTTATGATCGTTTCCACATTATGGGCCTATCAAACCTTAGCCAAAACTACCACATGATTCACTCCTTTATAGTTTGTTTAGGGGGTGGAGGTTATACTTCCGATTGATTAAAATATTCCACATTTGAAACTATTCATTGAGTTTTTACCCAAAAATTTAAATAAGGAATAGTGTCTCTTACATTTGGCTCATCTTGATGAAAAACATCGCTATTCATTTTTACCTCATTTTTTCGTAGAATGGGATCTGGCTCTAGTCTATGATCAAGACCATGACAAGTTAGGTGTCAGAAATATGGAGACCCTTTGGCATGGTCCCTATGCTGTTAAGCACATTCTCAATAAATGGGCCCACAAGTTACTAGATTATGTTGTAAACCATTTGACGGAGCCATGTAATGGGATCTATTTTAAAAATTACTATGCATAAGTCTTATATTTTCATGGTGCTTATACTTATTGTTATAGGTTTGGGTGTGCTTCATTTTTCCTTTTATGATTTTGTGTGTATCTACGGTACTTCAAATTTTCCCTTATGGGTGGTTCTTGATTGCAAAATGTAAATTCCCTTTGTGATCTACATAGGCATTGCAAACGATGCCAATCATAGTACTCAAAACCTATTTGTTGCTGCTTGGGTTCTCTTTCCACCCACCAATGAGCTTGTGTGTTAGGGGGCATTTGTCTCGCCCCTATGATCGAAAATGTGGTTGAATATACTGCCATCATTGAGATCTTGTCCAAGGCCATTTCCCTTGGAATTTGTCACTTGCTCATTAAACTTAAATCACAAATTATATTATCGTAGGTGACCCATGTCTATTATATGAGGAATCCTACATTATTTCATCATTATTGGAGGGTATGTCTCTTGGAATAACATTTTTATACCATTGATTACATTCATATTGCTAGAGACTCTATTACATTGGATGATTAATTGGCTAATTATGTCTTTTATTGGCATTTTTCATGTTAATTTTGGAAACCATTCATAGCATACTATCATTAGAAGAATAAATGAAAACATCATAAGAACACATGTACAAGTGAACAACATCATAACCATCATATATATATATATATTTATATATATTATATATATATATATATATATCTATATATATTATATATATATATATATTATATATATTATATATATATATTATTATATATATTATATATAGATAGATATATCAAACGAGTTTTTTTGTGTTATAAACTTTGGGTACATCAATCAAAATTTGGAATCTAAGCCCCATGCTCATAAACTGCTACATTTCCAAAACTTCTCATCCCAAGAACACTAAAGTAATAAGCTAATCCTCATCATGTTAGTGATACCATAGAATTACCCAATCTATATGTTAAAGTAAGATTTAATGGTGTGTTGAGTGGACCCCAATAGTGTGCCTTTATAATTCTATGGGGGTCTCATCAATCAACAAAGGTTGTATCTTGAGTTTCAATCCCTCCATGTTGTGCATGAACTATCTTAGCTCATCGTTTTCCTCGCCCTCCTCCTTTCTATATGATTCATGCCGAACTCATCTTATAATTATTCCTTACATGTGCAATGGTGAATAACGCATGGGTTAGGCTAGTCTCACATCTACATATCAACCACATCAACTATTAGCGACTATGTATTCGCAAAAAGTCCAAAAAACTATGTATTCACAAAAACCAAAAACATTTAAATATCAGTAAAATCCAAAAAATATTTACTAGGTACACCCTAGTGCATTCTAGGGGGTTGTACTAAATCCAAGTAATTTACGATAGTTTACAAAGGTAGTCCCCTCATAAGAATAATCATCAATGGTTATGATATGAGCATTGTACCATCTAAAAAACCTGTGGTTAAACCATTATTGGGTGTGTCCACACTTTAGCCAGTACATGATCTCATTCCACTGGATCATGCATGGATCTACAGGGGCTGGATAAAGGGTATGATACTCTCAATCTCAACATATGAACTTGCTGCAAAAACAATGATTCCATAATGCTTCAATAGCATAATTTATTTTTCTTTCATATCCTACAATGGGTGAATTGGTTTTTCATATTGGCTAATAAGACTTCACTCCAATTCAATATGGTAGGTTGCAAATAACATATAACCAAATCCATATATTTCCTGAAGGAAAAATGAGTCTATGGAGCTTTCTAACTAGGTAATGGTGAAGCGGTTTGTGTAAAGACTGAGGTTAGTCACTTCTTTAATGGGTATCCTAATGCTAACCTTGTGTGGATGTGTCCCATAGTATCATGTCACATATTCATATCCACTCTCCTTTCTTGTGCTTTTCCCATTGACCACTATTGTCAGGGTACCTCACCTCAATAATATAGTGATAAAGTAGATATCCTTAACCTCTAGCTGGAAACTTCCCCCATTAACCAATAAGTGTTGGTCTAGGGGACTCCACATATCCATAAGCCACTGAAGAAGCTCTACTTGACCTTTCATGGTTTAGTCCTGAATCATTTTAGTAAGATACAATCCTTGAGAGCACATAAATTAACGAGATGAGCACATGAATTATCTTACCTTGAATCCTATCATAAAAAAGTTTCCAAACATTATTTTGACCTTGGATTAAAAGACCCATGGGAAATGTTTATTTTTATTTTTTATTTTTTATCTTAAGTATATCTGAGGTTGATGCAGGCGATCACTTCCACATTTCTCAACACATGTAAATCGTGTCTCCAAAAGGAGATTCCTTAGCGTGACCACATTTATCATGGTAACATCTAGGGATGCCACCTAGGAATGACAATACACAAACCCCTCAAGCAGGGTCTCCCTGGGGTGAAAAAATCCACAAAAATGCATAAACAAATAATAAAAATTGAGAGGAAGGTACAAGGACTTTCTTGGTGAAAGTATAACTTCAAATGATCCCATGTAGATGTCAGAATCATGATCTAAATTTTGGGCACAAATGGGGGTTTTCTCCACCAGTTTTACTCTCAACTTCTAAATGTGAAAATGAGCTTCAAATTGGCCTCTTCTCCCTATATCTATTCATTAGGAGTTCACAAATGTGCATATTTCCTCCATCTTTGGCCATTTACCTTCTCCTAAGCTATTTATTCATGGTTGTAGTCCCATTTTTCTTTAGTTTTGTTATAAATTAGTCTTTATATATAGCCGTATGGAGCATTTTAATTTCCATACTTGCATATTTTAAGTTTCTTTACTACAAAAGGCCCTAGGTGCATTTTTCTTATACCCAAAACACAAAGGTAGGTATTCCCATACTATTTATGTTAAATCATTGGCAGTCATTTCCATCTTCATTGCACCTTAGGTTAGATCCCATTAGGTCGCATCATTAACCACTTTTTATTTTCATGTCATAGCCTGTGCATTGGTTCCTTCCTTCACATGGATGCCCTAGTTTATCACCTCTTTACCATGTTGGTATCCATGTATCTTTTTATCACTCTAGAATTCCTCCTCTTATCCCATCATGACTTTGAATCTGAGCCTCATGTGCTCTTGTTTGTCATTTTATGGTTATACCTCAAGCAAAATACATAACTATTTTCTTCCTCGCAATGATTCTTATGCATGTTGATTTATTCTAGTCTCATATTCGTCATCGCAATCAAATTTCCCCTAGCCCTCTTACTATCCTTCACTTGGTGTGTTCATCCTTCCTATAGGGACCTCTGCGATGAGTGGTTCTCCCTACTAGCCTCTTTTATCCTCTCTACCTAGGGTGGTTTTGTCAACTCAAAATTAGTTGCTCCTCTTTATACCACTCATTCCTCCAGGATAGGTTTACTTTGTGTCCTTCTCATGCTCATTAAACATTGAAGGGCACCGAGCATGATCGAGGTGGATAGTAGTTACCATATTTAATAATTATGTTTCTACAAATGTTTCTAAAATAATGGATTATATTTGTAATATGCATGAAAAAAAAACAAAATAAATTATGATAGTGAAGTAATAATATAATCAAAAGATGATTTAGTTTTTACCATCATATTCACCAATGGATTTTGTAAACCATGGTATTTACCCATGATATTTGAATCACACGATGATTTAATTTTTACCATCATAATTTGTGATCTTCACTCATGGATTTTGTAAACCATGGTATTTACCCATGGCATTTTGAAATGTAAAAGGGGGTCCCTCTTGGTGGAAAGAGTCCGGTAAAAAGTATAAATACAAGAATTCATTGGGAGCAAAGCATACTTTTTCTCATAATGTAGTCTCATGGTATATTATCAATTCAATAAATATTTGAATTCGTTTTTATTTTTTCTCTGCAATATCTCTCTCAATCATGGTGCCATATTCTAAGTTATCTTTATAATTTTTTTTCGCAATATTTTTCTCACGCATTGTGACATATTCCTTTTTCACTCATGAAATTGCATTTCTTAAACAACTTGGATCACACCAACATTAAGGAATCAGATTTCATGAGAACATTGTTGTTAAGAGTGACTGGGCTAGAGTAGTACTGAGATGGGTTACTTTCTTAGAATATTTTAGTTTTTGTTCTTTTTTCGCTCTCTAAGTCTTAGTCCTCCAACAATATGGATTAGTGGTATCATAATGGTTTTCTCTTGTTTATTGTTTTGTGTATGTCCCCAGTGAGGTCAGGGTACAAGGATCTTGGAATCAAACTATTGTAAACTTTGCAAGACCGTCACATGGTAGATGAAAAGAAAAATGACAAAGCATCAGCTCTTGTCAAATTGTTGGTTAAGGAACAACACACATGAAAAAGGAGTGAGATTATGGACAATTTTGCCTGGATTCTCCGATGACTCTTAACAATGGTTGAAAAACCTTTCATAAGTAGATATTTTGGAAGCTTGAAACCTTTATAGGTACAATTTAACTTTGATATCTTCCTATTCGAAGGACAAATAGATGCAAAATATTTAGAAAAATGGTTCAATCTACTAGAGGGCTATTATGTAGTCCATAATCTTTTCGATAATGAGAAAATCACCTTCGCACTCCTAAAATCTCTTCCCCATGTCAAATATTGGTGGGAAGGTTACTAGGAGAGACTCAATGAAGAAGAGTATTGGGTATACAAGGGAGGCCCCACCTAGGCCATTTTTGTGGATTTCCTTAGGGGGGGAATTCTACCCTGTAGGATACTATAAATACCAATACATGAGGTGGACCACACTACGACGAGAAAGGGACCAAGCAGTACAAGAGTTCATAAATACGTTTCATACCTTACGTATAAAGTTGGGTATCAAATACTTTGGGCGACTTATGGTGCTCAAGTATGGTGAATGTTTACATGTATAAATCCAGATATAAATGGAGTTCCTAGACATCTCCTTAGTTCAACATACTGATATGTTATCAAAATAGAGAAAACTTTAAATAGAAGAAGCAAGACATTGTATATGCAAATCATTCACACGGAAGCAAGGAAAGAGACAAAGCCAAGGTGGACCTCCCTAAGACAATCCAACTAATCCATAAACAAATAATGGTTATGGAAAGTCAATGGAAGACACTGGGAAGTGGTGTAAAATCCACAAAAGTCCCTCACATAACACTAATGAATGTCACTTAAAACAATCATTATTGGCAGAGCTTGCAATGAAACAAACTGACTTTAGCTCATATTATGATTTAGAATAGGATAAAAGGAAGTTGATTAGTAATTCAGAATCTAATGTTACCATTGCAACTGTGAATATCCAACCAGAAGAGTCATAGGATCCAAAGGAGGGGGAGCGCCTCTTCCATTCACATATGTGGGAGACAGGGACCCCGCTACATTTCATTGTTGATAATGCCATCCATAAGAACCTAATCTTAGCCGAGGTCATCAAGAGATTGAATTTTCCAATAGTGTTGCACCACTAACCATACGCCATTGGTTGGTTGAGCCATGGACGAGATATCTGTGTCAGCTAATAGAGTTGCCTGTCCTACAACATCAAGCCCTTCACAGATGAGGTATTGTTTGATGTTGCACCACTCGAATTTTGGATGTTCTATTAGGAAAACCTTATATGTATAAACTCTATGTTATTTACAAGTCTCAACCTCATAGTGTTTTTGTTACTCTAGGAGATCATCTCTACAGGATACCAGAGGTAGTTCCAACTAATGAAAAATAATTGATCTCAACACAACAGTGCAAGAAGGTAGTCTCTCATACTTCCAAGTTTTTCCTTTACATAGTTAAGTCAGTTAGAGAACAATTGGTCACTACAACCACCACAAATTTAGTACAATCTCTATCTACACAGCACAAGCAAGTGGAAAATATTGTAGAAAATTCCAAGGGTATATTCACCTCACCTACAATGGCACCCTTACTCTTCCAAGTCACATGTCCACTTACATTGAATGAAAAGAATCCATATGTTCATTGTGGCTACAATGGATATCTTTACAACTCGATTAGTTCTTTGTAAACATGTTCATAGTTCCAGCCAACAATCCCCATGGATGTCACCTTTCAAACTGCATCTTCACCAACAACGTCCTCCCATCTAGAAACCAAATTTGTTGAATGATCTCAACACTTCCAACAACAAGTTCACAATTCCCTACCAAGAGCCAAAATCTAAGTACAAACAACAACATGACCAATATCAAGTTTTGTGTAAGTTTTAGGGTTCAACTGATGGGATTGTGGACACCAAGATGAAGGGTACTCACCAACTAAACATACAACTCTATCAAGTGGTTAGCATAGGGAAGCTTCTTCACGAGGGAAAGTGGTTCAATAAGAAGCAAGTTAAACAAACATTTTCTAATTTAATGAGGGAATTTTACGCAATGGGGACCATTGCTTCCAAAGGGAGGAGGATTGATCTAGGTGGATAATAATTACCATAGTTAATAATTATTTTTCTACCAATGTTTGTAAAATCATGGATTATATTTGTAATATGTAGGAAAACAAAAAAACAAAAAAAATTCATAGTAGTGAAGTAAGAATCTAATCGAATGAAGATTTAGTTTTCACCATCATATTCACCCATGGATTTTGTAAACCATAATATTCTTAAATGTAAAAGGGGATAACTCTAAATGGAAATAGTCCTATAGGCATTCATTGGGAGTAAAGAAATTTTTTTCTCATAATGTGGTCTCATGGTATATTATCAATTCACTGCATATTTTGAGTTCATTTTTATTGTTTTTTCTGCAATATCTCTCTTATGCATGGTGACATATTTTGAGTTATCTTTATAACATTTTTCTACAACATTTCTATCATGCATTGTGGCATATTCCTTTGTCACTCATGAAGTTTCATTTCTTAAACAAATTAGATCACACCGACATTAATGCATCATATTTCATTAGAACTATGCAATTAAGAGTGCTTCTGCTAGAGTAGTACTATGACGGGTGACTTGCTTGAAATATTTTAGTTTTTATTCTTTTGTCACTATCTTAGTCTCATTCCTCCAATGATCTATATTGATGCATCATTTTACCACTTTCTTGGGCTCATGAAAGATACACCCTATATTGAGCACTCAACAACCTCGTATTCAAGCTCATTAAACCACAAAGAAGATAAGCTATCATGTATTCTTTTATCCCTTTTTCAGTCTTTTTTTCTCTCTTTTAAGCTTTCTAATTTTTCTTATCATCTCCCTTGAAAATGGCACCTATTTGCATCATTACCTTACAAATGTGTTTTAACTTTCCTAGGAGTCGTACCATACATATGATTCATTATAATCATTTGGTTGGTTACTCTTCTAGTCATTGTGGAGTGTGCTCCAATGCCTCCTGCATTGTTGTATGATATCACACGTTGCTCGTTATTCAAAGTTACCCAGTCACTTTTTTGCTATGTCATTACATGTTTAATGGAAGTATAAATCTTAACCAACCATATTTAGCTCTTGTTAACCTATTCTGTCAACCATCCCTATTTTGTTGAGATTTTCTGTTTGGAGAAAAATAGGAAAAATCTCAGCTGATGACAACAATAGAATTCAGTTCCTAGATTAGCTCCAGGTTGTTGGGAGGGAGTTAATGCCTCCTATATTTGATGTGAGTGAGTTAATGAGGCTGTTAGATTCTCTATGCTATATAACAGGCAACCATTCGGATGGTTTGCTAAGAGGGTGAGAGTTTTATGAGGTTTTCATTATGTAATCTCCTGTTTGATTAATAAATTCCTGATGCCTATGTTTGGTGGACGTAGCGCAGATTGGTTGGGTGAACCACATTAAAAAATGTGTCTTATGTGCTTGATTATTCTGCTGTGTTATTTTGTTTGATTTGCTGTGCATCTGGGACCAACAATTGGTATCAGAGCATGTTGGAGGTGCTGCCTGGAGAAGTGTTAGAAAATTATATATTACGGAGAAATGGAACACATAAAATATTGCAGAAATATAAACACAGAACACGCACAAAACAAGAGAGACACAGATATACGTGGTTCACCCAGTTTGGGCTACGTCCACCTCGAACAGCCAATCCTTCCTTTCTATTATCCAGCAAAAT
The DNA here is from genome assembly GCA_000404065.3 of Pinus taeda. NCBI lineage: Eukaryota > Viridiplantae > Streptophyta > Pinopsida > Pinales > Pinaceae > Pinus > Pinus taeda. The sequence goes on along the minus strand of APFE030895790.1, from coordinate 27,271 downwards.
GAAGAGACACAAACCTACAGCAAATCCGCTGTAATATCCTCATGTTTTCTCTCACAGTCTCACCTCTTTGTTTCTCGCTCACACAGAATACACATCTATCACCGCCTCAAATACAATACCCTCATACAAAGAGAGGGGTTGCCTTCTAGGGCCAAAAACCCTAAACTAAAAGTAAGTTCTACCGTCAAATCATCTGCTTAATGAACGTCTCAGATTGACTAGAAATTACTATACTTTTACAAGGCACATTTACATCTGTTTTTAGCTTCGGGGGCGCTGCCCCCGAGCCCCCATCAGGGGACCGCTGGCCCTCGGACCCCCCCCGCCAGGGGGGATCGGCCCCCCGGGACCCCCGCGGGGGGGACAAGTCCCCCCCGCGCCCCCCCGCGTGGAGGGGTGTACAAAACTTCCTGGGGTATACATTTGGCTGAAACAAAGACCTCTGAACAATCATGCTCCACACACAACATAATTATCTTATTAAAATATGTTCAACACTAAGATTGGGACTTTAGCTCTCCACCCAACCATAGACAAGTTGCAGCCAAGTCTTTCTTGCAGTTGTCACCCCCGAGCCAAATTCCAATGCTTGAGGTAGAGTGCTCTCAAAGGATATTTGAACCAATAATTCAACTAAAATAAGGTGTCATGAGGCTACCTCACCTCCACCCACCAGCTATAAAAACCAAGTAAATACGGTGAACCATTCCATGGGTATACAACTACCTTCTATTAGGAGATTGAATCAATATCATCAGCTAAAACATGATGCATTAAGGCTACCCTACCTTCACCCACTAGATATTAAAAAATTTCACATCAGGCAAGAAACACATTATTCCATGCAGAGGGACTAAGAGATCAATATCCCAACTTCTCCAGGGATTTGGACATAGAGAGTCTCAATTTAGAAGTGGAGACAGATATATAGTTAGTAACATGGAGGTTTTATCAACTATGTTATGTTTTAAGGAATAAGAGTGCACTTTCTAGTAGCTTAGTGGAATCTCCCATCTGTGTTCTCAGCCCAATCCCATGGAACTACGATTAGGTGTTATCATCCCACTACTCCTTGGTGTCTCCATCTCTTAAAGGTTATCAACCAAAAAAGTCTCCAGTGGATTTATTAGCCCTGTAAGGAACAACCACTACTCAGTGAATATTAGTCAATAAGCCACTCTTAGGTGTTTTAGCTAGCTATCATCAGCCTTATGCTCTGTGATTATCAATTAGCAAGCCTTATGGGTTTTCCAGTTGGCTATCATTAGATATTCTCTTCTCCTGAATTCTCTCAGTCCTAATATCTCATATGCCCTCTCAACAATTCAACTTGCTCTTGTAGGAGCCTCATGACCTCCCTACCTTTTTCTTGTTCCCTTATTTTCCTATTTGTAAAAGTCATGGGTGTTTTTCCCACAGGAGCCTCTTGGCATCCTCTCTTTTCTTTGTGTGCATAGGGTCCTCCTTTCAACATGAGAAAATATGTGAATTCCCTTGATAATCCTCTCTCCTTCCTCATCTTTCTTTGTTATAACCCCTTCTTCCTTCTTGACCATAATGGTTTGTTCTTTTTCCTCAGTGATCTATGTAGACTAACGACCTTGACAACGCAACCCATACTTCCCATTAATTTTTGTCCTTTCTTTCTTGTATTTGGAATTAAAGGACACTTGAACCAACCCTCCCTCTTTTAACTACATTCAATACACAACTAGCACATTAAGTCCCTTTCAACCAACTAGGATTAATATTTATAAGACAATCATTTCCTCAAGTAACCCTCTTCCTCAAGCAATGGAATCTGTGTCCTTCTCTCATCCATTTAAAAATGATTATAATTATTTACATTGAAAACATGAGGTTAAGCTATTGGGGTATTACAGTCATCCATGCCACCAGTTGTATTGTATCCACCATTCTACCAAGGTCAGGAAATTTAGTGTGAATTTTGGCTCTTCACTTATGGCATCATTTGTAGGCATCAAACTTTTCTTTTCACCCCAAAAAAATCTTGTTTAAAGTATGCACCCTTTTCACATAGTTTTCCTCATCCAGAGATTTCTTATGAGCTTTGGACCCCGCTCTCATTCTTCACACCATACTTATGGTCTTCACAAGTTGACCATTGATTTTCCACCTTAGCCCCTGTGATTATTGGCCCTCGACGCCTCTTATACACCCCTTATTGTCTTTTCATTTATGAAGTCCTTTGTAAACACAACAAGGGTATTCTCACTTTTTGGAGAGAGTTTTGTGCATGAGAGTACCCAGGCATCTCCTCTTAGAGATTGTCGTCGCTGCGTAGCCCACCATTTCATAATAATGCTTGCATTATTCTGCAATTGTGTGGGACTCTTATTTACTTATTTCTATAATTGTGGTTATTTAATCATCGATATACACATTATTTTCCATGGATTAGTGCATGCCCACATATTCTAACCTCAATATGAATCAACAGTGTCAGAGGCTTATGTTTCCCAATGCATGCCCCTCTAACTAAATAAAGGTAGAAGTAGCTTGGTCAACCAATGTGTGACTCGAATGGCTATCTTCTTTGCTTGCCCATATGACATCATTTGGTAGAAGAAAATGGAGCAGTGAATCTCGTCACATTGTTACTCTGAGACATCTTGAATGCGTAATGAATTTAGAAATTGAATTAGTACCCTTATATTTTGCAAAAACACTCCCCCATCACGAGTGCCTCTTCTTCATCAACCCATCAGATTGACACATATATGCCTTCCAAGTCACAAGTTAATATGGATATCCCTCTACCTACAAGAAAGATACACAAATTCTCTAAAACAATCATTGAACTACCTAAAGTTCTTATGTGAGGAGAAAATTGCATACACACCTCTAAAACCAAGGCCACATGTTATATTAGCTTTGGCATTTGTTGCTTTCAATTTCTTTAGGGTTTGCAAGTGTTGCTTTCATGTTTTCTTAGTGTCGCAAGTGTCATTTCTAACTATTTCCACTCATGTATGTGTCACACCTTTACACATCACTAGAGGTGGCTCTAGAATACTCTTCTGCATTAGATGGTCCTATATATCATGAGAATATGTGCTAGACACATCCCTACAAATTTGCGCACTTTCTGGTCATAGTCAACACTTATGTCGCAACTTGTATTCTAAGTGTCACAATGTGGTGTTTCAACTATCGCACTTAGAAATAAGCATCACTTTGTTATCATTTCAAGGTTTTATTTTTGATCATGAGTCCTCTGCATTCCCCTAGCTTGTATCAATGGAATTCATGTGTGTGATCCATGTTTGAGTCTCGTTCAGATTCATTTCCCTCTCTTAATCTATTAGTCCCACACTTAGCCATTTTGGAGCTCTTCTCGGTACTACTGCCCAAGAATGTTATGAAAGCTTTAATCCTTCACTAGGTGATGAGCACAACCTATTCATGAGTCTCAATGATAATCTATTCCTCCTAGACTTGTGCACCGTCAAACCATAGTCACTTAACCCTTGTTGCATGTACTGACTCATTGCACTGGTTTTTGAGAAATTCTACCTTGTGTAGCACATGGAGCATTTCTAGTGGCCCTCTACAAAAGAAAATTACACCATACAAGGTCTCTTCCCTCTCACAGTGCATTAAGCCTCTTCCTAGGCAAAGTGACTAGCCTTCCACTACTTACCTTAGCTAACTGCGCAATTTCCTCTTCCAGTGAACCTTCCTGAGTGCAAGGTGTATTTTTAGTGGGAAGTCGGCCACTGTGGAAGCAAACTACACTAGCATAGGGTGTAGGGCACATTTTTAGTGGATATTCTATCACTGTTGAAAAAAATTGTGCCTTCCCTTGAACCTTCCTATCTCCCTAGCTCATGGTGTATTTCTAGTGGACAGTGTGACCCTTTTTGAATCAATGTTAAAGAAAATTGTGCCCTCCTTTGAGCCTGCCTCTCAATTATAGTGCATGGCATAGTTTTAGTCAGCGAGCCATCAACTCTTGTCCACTAGACTCCCTCACTTTGCCAAGATTGAGTCTTTCCCTGCCTCCTGAGTGCATGGCACATTTCTAGTCCACAGTCAGGGCCGCCCTCAGTCACCGTGAAGCTTAATTGCACTCTCACTATCTCTTTCTCCCTTGCGCCTAGTGCATGGCACATTTTCAGCTAGGAAGATCATCACACTATCTCTTATAATTTCCCATTGCGTTGGACCCTAAAGAGCCCCTCCTTAGTGCATGGCATAATTCAAGTGAGCAATGGTGCTCTCCTCAACCATTGTTGAGCTCAATTGTGTCATCCTCATCAAGCCCTTCCTTCTTAGTCCTTTCACAGGCCTACCACAACCAACTTATTCGATGAGCAAAGTAGGGATAGAATAGATGGTTTTTGAGATTGATATTGTCTTGTCATGAGTGATCTTCATTGGCAAGTGTACCATCTCAACATGACAAGGTGATTCTCAAGGAATATTACGATGAGCAAAGTAGGGATAGAATAGATGGTTTTTGAGATTGATCTTGTCTTGTCACGAGTGATCTTCATTGGCAAGTGTACCATCTCAACATGACAAGGTGATTCTCAAGGAAGATTTCAAGGAGAAGAAGCAAAGAAGCACCCGTAGAGAAGAAGCACCATCATGAAGAGATCTTGAACCAAGATATATTGAAGACATTTCATGACAACTCAGAAGGTCCTGATGTTGATCCATGACCCTTTGGAGGGTGAAGATGAAGTACTAATTTCTATAGGATTTTTAGCTTGATTGGATAGAATAGAAAACCCTCTCGGGTTCTCCCATAAACCTAGGGTAGACAAGGTAAGGGAAAGATTGTTCTAAGGCTTGGGATTTTTAGTAAGGAAAGAAGTAGAGTAGAGATTGACAAGATGAAAAAATGGTGAACCTATGAATCCTCACATGCAGATCTATTGGAGTGGTTAGTGTATCTAGGAAGTGCTCCTAGCTAGTTCCAAGCTTGGTCCTACACATAAAGAGAAAACAAGCAAACCATCACAGAATAATAATCTAGGTAATCAAAACTATAATAAATGAACAACTATGATTTACTAAATAAATCAACATAAGCCAAAATTCCAAGAACTCATTAGTTAGAGACAAGAAGTAAAAAATGAACAATAGGTAGGAATCAAGAACAATTGATATATCTTTATTGAATAAGAATGAGACTGCAACCAATAACAACACCTCCTCCAACTCCTAGCTCCAAAAACTCTTTATCTCAAAGAATATATTGACACCATAATATTAAAATGAACTTTGATCTCTTTCTCAATGGCTAAGCCTCCAATATATAGGAAAGTGGAGGCTATGGAGATTTCCAAATTCCTCTTCAGTTTAAATTGGGCAAAAGCTTTTTGGCGAATGATGTTTCCTCATGTAAAAAAGTTTTTATCCACTTTTTAGATGCTTTAATGCTTAGGAAAAATCTTTCTTGCTTTTGTATGCTTTGTTTTTTTAGGTGAACGTTGTAGATGAGGATAAAAAGATCACATTCCATCATATGAGTTTCCTTAAGTGAACAAGGGTGTCAAAAAGTGAGTTAACTCGAGATTTTTTCCTTGTGATTGAATGAGAATTTGGTAACACAATTTAAATGAAGAGGCAAAGTGTTATAGACTAGGATGACATTGTCCTCATGGTACATAACCTGCATTATAGCCTTAAATAGGCCTGAAAAATGGGGTGTGAAGGGGTGTATTTCAACCAAAAGAATAGTAATCTCCTCTAAGTTGATGAGGAGGTATTTTCATGGATAATACTGATAAGATATATCATGAATAAGTCAAAGACATAGCAGTAAAGGGAGCAACTTGGCATTGCCACATCATCATGAAGTTCCATTTCATCACTACCAAGTCATGGGTTATACAAATGTCATCAAAATGTCATATGTATCAATGTGTATTGGCACATCATTTGTGAATGTAATTATGTATTATCAAAATAAAATGACAAAATGTAAATGTGTGGAAATCCAAGAGTCACATGTGCAATATGAAAAGCCACATATGAACAAAAGAGTTATTAGGAAAAGTCAAAATGTCTTGTGGAAGTCAAAAGGTCATATTAGAAGTCCAAGATTCACATGTGGAATATGAAAAGTCACATATGAACAAAAGTGTTATTAGGAAAATTCAAAATGTCTTATGGAAGTCAAAAGGCCATATTAGAAGTCCAGGAGTCGTGAGAGTAGTTCAAGAGTCATGGGAATATGAAAGGTCATTCCTATTGTTAAAAAAGAAACCTCATAACTCAAGCAAAGGGATTTTGGGGGCTTATCCTTTGGAGAGATAGCCTTGGCTTCTCTAACTTGACATAGGAGAGAAGATAATTCCTTGGAGAGCAAGAAGTGACTTAATGTTCCACTACTAGAGCTAGTGGCTCACCATTGTAATTGTGCACTTGGATCTTTCACTTAATAATTGAATCTCATTGAGCCAACACATTTTCATGCATGTTTCATGAATATTGTAAGACTATTCTTTGGATGTTTGTGATATATGTTATTTTCATATGTACTAAATAAATTGAACTACTTCATTTGCTTTGGTGCTTATCTTGTTGAATGTGTGTTGTATTTTCTTTAATGATTGTTGTGTATATGTGAACCACTTTGCTAGATAACTAACAAATATTTTCTTTCTCTCGCATGCCTCTCTTAGGATGGTACTATTACTTTCCTTCTAGAAACTCACTCTTGTCTCCCCTCTCGTGAAAGTCTCCTTTTACACATTGCAATTGGTGTTTCACAATGTTAACTTACTTGTTTATTCAAAGGTTATGTGTATAATCTCTTATGTTATCCATTGAAACCAAGGCAAACCTTAAGTTATGGTAGTCGGGTCAATACTCTAGATGGGGCTCGTACTCCAAATAGTGTGAGGTCTAATTAGGATTTCACATTGGGGAGACCCCTTGTATGTTGGTGGTATCCAACACCAAGAACATTATGGAACTACAAGGAAGATCATATGACAATTTGTGCCTATTGAGTATGTTTTGAACCTCTTATCTTAAATGGCTCTTCCTCAAATCATACTCTTGAGGTGTTTTTCCAATAGATCCAATGGTTAAATTTTAATCCTAATGAACCTCTTTAACTTGTCTTAATTAAAATTTGATGGTGAGGGTGAAATATCCATAGCCAAGCATAAATCTATTTTTTTTTCTATTTGTGAATTTTATGAAATCAATTGTGAATATGTTGCTTGTGTGCTTTTCTTCCTCACTCTTGAAGGTCGAGTTAACGGATGGTGTCATACCTTGCCATCTGCTTCGATCCATTCATTTGATTAATTTCTTGAGGAACTTCATCAAGCATTTGATAGGTATGATTACTGAGATGTTTTTAAAAGTATTAATCAACTAAGAATATATCCTAATGAATCAATTGAGGTTTCTGCGAATAGATTCCTTCACCTATGTTATGAGTTTCCTGAAGGAGATATGAATTGGGATTTATTTAAACAAAAGTTTGAGCATTTGGTTCATATCTCTTTGAAGCAATGTGAATTTGAACCCCTAGACCATCCTGCTCTCCCAAATTTTGCAAACCATGAGACACCTCTAATTTTAAAGGAGGAACCTACTATTCCTTTTGTTCCTTGTCCTCCTCCTCTTCCAATACTAATTCGAGTGCCTTATTTTGATTATTTTGAATTTGGGAAATCTGGAAATCGAAAGGTTGATCTGTCTCTTCAACCTTCATCCACTTTTCATGATCTGATCCAATGGAGGAAACCTTGTAATGGTTTATGAAGCCTAGGGTGAAGACTAATCTCTTAACTTTTCAATATATTATTAACACTCACAACCTGAATGTTGAATATGATTTAATTCATTGCATGACCTCTTCAAGAGATATTTTTCCTCCTCTAATATCTCATTCACATAATCCCTTGCCCCTTGATATGCTTGAGCAATCTCTTCCAAAATTTCTAGATGTTCAGTTTGTCAATCAAAACAATGATTAGGTGCAAGGTAGTCATATTTCATAGATAGAGGAACAGGAAGGTGAAGATTATTTCAATCTATATGAATTTAAGCTTATGTGATCCATATTGTATTTAGTAAAGTATTTCAATAAAAATCAGATTCAAATTTTTGGGTTGACGTGTTTCAAACCACCCAATGTGGAAAGGCCAAAGTCTTGTGAATTTATGGATCAACAATCTTTTTGAAGAAAAAAACTCAGCTCTAGTGGGCTTGATAGGCAATCTAACACACATATGCATTAGGTCTAGCCTCCTTTGTGCCCTACTGATGAATCCCCTTGGAGCGTCACGGTGCTCGGCCGCCAGGGCATAACCCCCACCTCTCCTACTTCCATGGAGGAGTCAGATGATGACCTTGAGGCCCCCTCATTCTGTGATATGGTTACTGGTCGACCGAAGGATTATCAGTCTTCTTTTTCACCAAGCTAGCTTCATGCACAACTTTTCACTCCTCCAGAATGAGCTCTGAAGCAAAGGGAAAAACAGAAGGAGAAACGGAAAAATGTAGAGGCTTAAACAACCACAGGCACCACCTCTATAAATTCTTCAACAATGTTGGAGGTAGAAACCACAGAGGAAGAACTACAAAAATCAAGAACAAAACAAAGAAGCAACTGCAACCCAAAATCCAAAAAATCCCGAAGTTGGAAATTCAAGACCCGAGGGTAGCTGTATACAGAGACTATATGCAAGAACATGTAGTAATATGTAAATTCATAGGCATTTGGCCCACAAATAAAGCACTAAATTGGTGTATTCAATCCAAATGGAAACCAAAGGGAGAAATGTGACTACAACTAGGCTCAAAGGGGTTTTTCACAATCATCTTTGATCTCTTGGAAGACAGAGACATGATATTTGAGGGAGGACCCTACTTCTTCAACTTTGAATGACTTTAAATGAGATTTTGGAAAGAAAGCTTCACTTCAGAGAAAGAGGACTTCACTAGGGTCCCGGTTTGGGTTTGCCCCTACTCCCTTCCAACTGATTATTAGGTTCCATCAGTCCTTAAAGGCATTGGAGACCAGCTAGGTAAATGTATAAAAATGTATGAGGGCACACAAAACAGACATTATGTTTCATATGCCAGAATATGCATTTACATAAACGTCTCGGGATCCCTTCCAGAGGTCATAAAATTGATATTCGGGGATGAGGTCTGGCTCTAAAGCATTGACTATGAACACATCCCATTTCGGTGTAGAAAATTCCATGAGCATGGACACCTCTTTAGGGGCTGCCCACAAAATAAAACACCTCAATGCAATGAGCAGGTTAGCAAGAAAAATGATGAACAAGGTTTTACCAGAGTAAGCATAAGGAACAAAAACAACAAGAAACCAAACACAAATAAAGAGCAACACCAAATAGCTAGCCTAAATAAATTTGAAGCTTTCAACAAATTGCAAGAACAAGCGCTCTCAAACAACTCAAATGATGAGGAGGCCAAAAAAGATAAAAAAAAATGCTGCAAACCAAAGGCAAGAAGATCAATACTTGGAACATAACTGTTGAAAATAGCAATAAGAAATGCTATAAATAACATTTCAGGTACCAGTGTTTGAAATAGCAACAAGGAATGATAAAATAGAAATGCTAAAAATAGCATTTCGGGATAGGTTCCAATTTTTAATTAGTCCCTGAATTAAAATTGTGAATTAAAATTCGAATTTGAGCTCAGCAGCTGTTTGAAAAACAATTAATTAATTCGTCTTGAGTTAATTAGTTGGAGAAAATCAAACATGAAGTCTATGAGAAGACATGCAACAGTTATCCCTTTGATTGAGGAAGTTATCCCTTAATTAAGGAGATCAGGATGCGTTGTACTTTGAGTTGTAATTAGTTAGCTTAGTTAACTGAGTTAAGTCCAGTTAGATTAGTTCCAATAGTTTGTGGAATTGATTGTGAGTTCAGTGAGTTAATGCATGCATGCATGTAACTAGTGTACTTCAGAAAATTGAATATTCTCTCATAAATAACTCATGCATGTTAGTTCAGATAGAGACCTAGTTGAGATCAAAGGAAGGGACAATGTACTATCAGTTGGAGGAATTTTTCTATATAGGAAAATCATCCATGCAGAAGGAATCATCTCCTTCAGGATTGTGTAGTTATTTCAAAGGTCAATGTTGTGTGTGAGGTGAGAATTCACACAGGTTGCAGCTGGAGGACTTAGGAGAAACTGCGCAAGGAAATAGGAGGCTTGGAGGATTGAAGGAAGGCATATGTTGTGTCTATTCAGTCTATGACCAGGATTTAGGGATTGTACTGAGAGCTGGATAGCTTGTGAGCTAAAGCTTTGTGTAATCCGAAGATATTTCCACTTGTATGATAATACAGATAGCAAGGTTTTTAGCTAAGGCTTTCCCCAGAGTGTTCTTTTGTGTTCATGTGTGATTGATTTCTCATTCTTTATTATATATGTTCTATTTGATCTTGCTCAAAATTGATTAAGCTTTCGCAAGTTTGTTTGTAGAAGTAGATCAAGTATTTTGTTTTAGTATATTGCATTATCAGGTGATCTACAGTGAGAAATTCTACATGGTATCAGAGCAAAGGTGTTCAAAGAAGAGAACAATATACAAAGAAGTGAGAAGTGAGAAGTTTGAAGTTCCTGATTATAGAAATCGAATTCTTATCACATCTCAAATTTCACCAATGGCGTTCAATGGTTTGAAACTCGAGTATGCCTTGGATGGCAGCTCGAATTATATAGCCTGGAAGGATCGCATGGAAGTGGTATTCGAGGACAATGGTTTGAAAGACTTCATTGATCAAGAAGTCCCCAGACCAGCAGTAGCTAATGCCCAATAATTGGCGGAATGGAAGAAATGTGTGGCTAGAGCAAGCAGGATCCTTCTGGAGGGAGTTTGAGACCATATTGTCTCAAATCTCCATGGGAAGGAGACTCCATTTTCAATGTGGAAGACATTGAAGGACTTATATCAAAACAACAACGATTAGAGGAAGCTGGCGCTGAAAGACAAGCTTTAGAAAATCAAGTGTGAAAAGGGCAACACAATCTCTACATATTTGAACAAGTTCACCACCTGCAGTGATGAGCTTGGAAGTGTAGGAATCACGACAACCGATGATGACATGGTGAGTCTTGCTCTCCTCGGTCTTCCTAAAAGCTGGCATAGCTACCAAGACTCAGTAAATGGAAGAGAGAAACTACCAGATTGGGAATGACTGTGGTCGGATCTGATGTAGGAGGAGATCAGGAGAAGCACCATAGATGGTTCTTCATCCAAGGAGGATGAAGAAAATTGTGCCTTAGCGAGGAAGGCAAAGAAAGGGAAGGAGAAGGATTCTCATCCAAAATCGAGTTCTTCTCATGGTGGGAAGAATATTGACAAATATAAAGTGTGATGCTTTAATTTTCATGAGGTGGGCCATTATGCAACTAAGTGTCCATTGAAGAAATCCAAGAAGGGATCCAAGGAAGGATCTAAAGGTGAGGCATTGGCCTCTCAGTTCGAATTAGATTTTACCCTCATTGAATGCATGGTTTCATCGATGATGGGTTGTGTTTGGTTTCTTGACAGTGGAGCCTTATTCCACATGACCGGTGATAAGAGTCTATTCAGTACCTTGGAGGAGAAAGACCTCAAGATACTCATAGAGATGGGTGATGTTGAAAAGTATAGTGTCTCAGGAGTAGGCACAGTTGTTTTTTAGAGGGAGCATGGAGTTCGCATTACGTTGATAGATGTGAAGTATGTGCTAGGACTGAAGAAGAACTTGGTATCGATCATGATGTTGGAGGACAAAGGCTATGATGTAGTCTTCAGTAAGGGAAAGGTTTTTGTTAGATACATCACCATGAGACAGGTGAAGCAGATCAGTTCATGAGTCAATAACTTGTATGCTCTTGAGGTTCATGATGCATGCAAAGCCTTGAGGAGCAAGGCAACTGTTGGAGACTTGGTGGTTGAGAGGGAGAGTACATTACCTCTCAACATGTAGCGCTAGAAGAAGTTTCAGACAATTGTGAAGGAGCCACAATTGGTGAAGCAGCTTCAGGAGGTTGTGGAGCAGCCACAACTGGAGAAGCTAAGAGGAGACCTAGTGGAGGCATCCACTCATGCAGAGACTTCTAGTAGGGGGAAATTTCGAGCCAGGTGGGCAGAGGGATCACATGCATCCATACCTCTAGGTGGGAGTTGGGGGAATGTGGAGTGATAGTCCCAAGAAGGTTGAAATAGGGGTAGTATCCTTGAGGTACCTAGCCTCTTTGATTAGACCTTGCTACGGGAGCCCCGATGAGGAGTAGCAGGACTGGCTGAGTGGGTAGAGATAGATGTGGATGGAGTGGCAGAGGAAGCTTTACCATCAGAGAATGTTTCTAGCCCAACAAGGAGGTCAGTTGGGAGATCAGTTACTTACTTCTCAGTAACTAAGTTGCAGTGCAGTAGTGGGCAACACGATGCAACATGATGAGAGGAGGTGCAGTGCGTATGCAGTGCCAGGAGACAAGACCAACAACAGCATGGATGTAGCAGGAGGAATTAGTGTGATTGATACAGTTAGAAACTTTGAAGACAGAGGCATCATTCTGATTCAGGTTGGATATTTTTTTGTTTCTAGAGTTGCTAGAGCAACAACACTAGGGAGAAGTGTTGCATGCAGAACATTCCAAAGGTTCAGGATCAGGTTCGAGTTGAATGCCTTTCTTGTTGAGAGGGAGTGTTGAAAATAGCAACAAGAAATGCTATAAATAGAATTTCAGGTACCAGTGTTGGAAATAGCAACAAGGAATGATAAAATAGAAATGTTAAAAATAACATTGCTATAAATAGCATTTCGGGATAGATTCCAATTTTAATTAGTCCCTAAATTAAAATTGTGAATTAAAATTCGAATTTGAGCTCAGCAGTTGTTTGAAAAATAATTAATTAATTCATCTTCAGTTAATTAGTTGGAGAAAATCAAACATGAAGTCTATGAGAAGACATGCAACAATTATCCCTTTGAGTGAGGAAGTTATCCCTTAGTTAAGGAGATCAGGATGAGTTGTACTTTGAGTTGTAATTAGTTAGCTCAATTAACTGAGTTAAGTCTCGTTATATTAGTTCCAACAGATTGTGGAATTGATTGTGAGTTCAGTTAGTTAATGCATGCATGCATGTAACTAGTGTACTTCAGGTAATTGAATATTCTCTCATAAATAACTCATGCATGTCAGTTCAGACAGAGACCCAGTTGATATCAAAGGAAGGGACAATGTACTATTAGTTGGAGGAATTCTCCTATATAGGAAACTCATCCATGCAAAAGGAATCATCTCCTTCAGGATTGGGCAATTATTTCAGAGGTCAGTGTTGTGTGTGAGGTGAGCATTCACACAGGTTGTAGCTGGAGGATCTAGGAGAAACTGTGCAAGGAAATAGGAGGCTTGGAGGACTGAAGGAAGGCATATGTTGTGTCTATTAAGTCTATGAGCAGGATTGAGGGATTGTACTGAGAGCTGGATAGCTTGTGAGCTAAAGCTTTGTGTAATCCGGAGATATTTCCACTTGTATGATAATACAGATAGAGGGGTTTTTACCTGAGGCTTTCCCCAGAGTATTCTTCTGTGTTTACGTGTGATTGATTTCTCATTCTCTGTTATATGTGTTCTATTTGATCTTGCTCAAAATCGATTAAGCTTCCGCAAGTTTGTTTGTAGAAGTAGATCAAGTATTTTGCTTTAGTATATTGCATTATCAGGTGATCTATAGTGAGAAGTTCTACAATAACAACATGGAAGATGAGAATACACAGGAAGACATAGAAATGGAACAAGTTCTGGTGGACTCCACCCCGAAGGAAAACACAATAGAAGAGGCATTGGATGGAGTTGACCTCATATCGGTCACAGAGGAATGGAAGAAAAATGGTCTTGCCGCGATTCCAGAAGACTAAATCAAAAAAATCAAAGGAGCCTACCTCCTATAGGATGAATTAAAACAAATCTCAAGTCAAACAACACCTGGAAACAACACAATCAACGACATTCTGGCATATATGGTTGCATGAAAATACAACCCAAAAGGCCCAAGTCGTAACAGAGGAAGGAAAACAACCAGTCATCTTCTTTAGGAACTCAACGCCAGATTCATTAACGAAGGAAAGGTAAAGGCCCTAGCCCTAACTCCCACTCTTTGCCAATGAATTACATCTCTTGGAATATTAGAGGACTCAATGGTCCCACAAAGAAGAGAGTCTTGAAAAATAGACTCATAGTTGATAAACCATATATCCTATTAATTCAAGAAACCAAACTTGACATGGCTAACCTCACCCTCCTTCAAAAAAATTATTTCAAGCATTATAGCTATACAATGAACTTGGCCATAGGATAGCAGGGGGAAAAATGGCTATGTGGAAAATCTCTCGGTATGATCTAACCTCCTCAGTTGCCACAAAACATTCCCCTTGCAGCTGTTTTGAAAATCATTGGCACCAACGACAACATTTGTGTCACCAACATTTATGCTCCACACAGAGCAGTTGAAAGAATCAAGATGTTGCAAAGCATAAGTAAATTCCTTGATTCTATCCACCTGTTAGCGCTTGGAATTCACCTAGGCTGAGATAGACAAACTCTCAAGGCTACATCAAACCATTTCACCTCGTAGCTAGCCCTACGAGGTATGAGAAGGCTCTCTCGGGTCAGATTCGGTAGATCTTTCAATATGATAAGCTGACCAAATAGGAATAAAGATTTTAGGCTAGTAAATTGATAAGGGAGGTTGATTTAAAGATTTT